>CM027864.1:48010059-48022590 GCA_016097605.1 Eucalyptus guilfoylei | reverse complement strand
CCAAGATCACTCACATGTGTGTTCATTGGATACGGTGAACGTCATAAGGTTACGGATGTCTTGTGCCTACAACGGGTCGTGTGTATATTGAGTCGACATGTCCTATTTGATGAAAACTCTTTCCCTTTTACTAAGACATGTCTAACAGTATGCACCACTCACAACACTTTATCGATTATGGGCTGAAGAAACTCAACTTATGGAATCGGTAAGCAAGGAAAGCGGCTCTATTTTTTTACGGACATATGCGAGACATTTGCGAGACTAATGGAGATATCACGCAAATGATTCTCAACCTTCCTGACAAGTTACAATACCATATCTTGTTCATTCATCATATCTGCCAAATGCTTACAAGAACATGGTACCTCTATAACAACAACACAAGATGAAATCTCTTCACCAATGAGAACCAAGAGATGCCTTCTGCGAAGCTTGCAACATCCAATGATATAAGTATTGGATACGAACATGCCATTCCTCCTTTATGTCTCACAAGGAACAACTTCAAGTCATTCTATACGGACTCGATCAAAGTCGGCATTATAAAACCCTAATCCCGGTATGCATGTCTTCTTGCCATATGAAGTACCCCTTGTTGAACCAAGATCAATTAAATCGGCTTTAGCACATAAGGCAGTATAAAGCCATGAGAAGAAATGGATGCCTTTGTATCGAGAATAAAACTTGGGAGTTAACTCCTAGGGCGATCAAATGAATGTGATTGGCTACAAGTGGGTATTTAAAACAAAACTTGCATCTGATGGTAGTCTTGATAGGTATTTGGCTCGACTAGTTGCTAAAGGTTTTCATCGGGAAGAGAGAGCATTGACTTTACGAGACTTTTAGTCATTTGTTGTCAAGCATGCTACAATTCGAATAGTTCTCTCTATAGCAATGATAAAACACTGGCCAATTCATCAACTCAATGTTAAAAATGCATTTTTACATGGTACCCTAAATGAGACAATTTACATGGAGCAGTATCCTAGCTTTCAAGATCCTAAGAAACCTCATCATGTATGTCTCCTCAAGAAGTCTCTCTTTATGGACCCGACCAAGCACCCCGAGCACCAGTTTGACAAGTTCAGCGAGTTTCTACTTGAATATGGGTTCTTTTGCAACTCAACTGACCCATCCTTATTCGTATTTCACATTAGTATAGACACAATTCTTCTACTACTATATGTCGATGACATTGTCTTAACTGGAAGTTCCACTCAGTTGCTTTCTAATCTCATCCATTCTCTAGAGTCTCCAGTTTCATATATGAAAGACCTTGGCCCCTTTGCACTACTTTCTTGGCATTGAAGTTAAACATACTTCGACCATGTTTTCTTTGCCAAACTAAATATGCTATTGATCTTCTTACTCGAGCTCATATGCTTGAGTGTAAACCAATTTCAACCCCTGTCACTACGACCAATCATTTTGACAAATGATTCTATTCCTCTATCAATCTGTGAGTATCGAAGCTTAGTTGGTGGTCTTCAATACGACATTAACATCTTGACATTGCCTATGCTACGAATTTACTGTGTCAAAAAATACAGAAACCCTGCATTGCGAGATCTTCATAAACTCAAGAGGTTGCGATATGTTAAAGGCACCATAAGTCTTGGAATTTTCATTCATTCTCGAAGCTCTCTACATTGTATGGTTTTGGATGTAGGCGGGCTAGATGTGCTGAACCCCCGGAAGATCAACAAGCTGGTTTTGTACATACCTTGGCTCCAATCTCATCTCTTGGGCAGCAAAGAAGCAATCCACAGTCTGTCGATCCTCTATAGAAGCTGAGTACCGTGCTCTTGCTTTCACTTCTGCTGAACTTACTTGATCAGCTTTGTCCTTCGTGACATAGGATGCTCTCTACCTCGTCCAACTCATCTCTTTTTGTGTAAATCTGACCATTGCTCTTACTGCCCAGCCTTTTTGTTTTACATGTAAGCACTAAACATATTGAAGTGGACTTCCACTTTGTTCGGAAAAAAAGGTCTCCTCAAGGTCACTCCATGTGGGATATGTTCCAAGCAAGCTGTCAACTTGTTGATATTTTCACAAAATCTCTGCCTTGCCCTTACACATTTTCAGCTACGAATCAAATTGGGCATTGGTTTTCCACCCATTCCTAATTTGAGGGGATGTTAGGAGTATAAATCAAAAACCACCAACTGTACCAACTATCTATGCTGCTGATATTGATAATAGAGAAAATAGGGTGAAGACCGATATTAAAGAGAAAGAACAAAGGCTGATATTAGAGAAGGGAAGAGCTGCAAAGCAACAAAGTGAGTAACACAGACTAAAGAAGACACGACAACTCAAATAAATGATCGCGATGAAGGTTGATATGGATCGTCATCAATGGTGAAGAGTTTGTGATGAAAACTGACATGGATTGCCAACTCATGAAGACACGTGAGCAGTTATTCAGTTGAGGACTGAAACAGATTGAGAAATAGTCTTGTTAAAATCAGTTTTTCTATTGTATCTTCATCTTCTTCGATAGGAAAAGATATAAAGAAGTCTTAGCAGGATCATCTTTGTTGTGGTTGAGGAAAACAGATAGAGAATTTCTATAAATGAATGCTCTGTATTTTATAATAGAGAGAGAGAGAGAGAGAGAGAGAGAGAGAGAGAGTGAGAGTGTGAGAAATTTAGAAGTGTAAATCTTCTTTGTTCATTGATGATTCGAGATATACAGACTTTGTATTACAATCTCATTGAAACAGAAGAATTCAAAGCTTCTTGATTGATCTTCAGTTCTTCGACATATCTCTTCATCTTCACATTCTCAAGTTCTTCAGTTATGTTTCTTCATCTTCACAAGAACCAGATGGTGTCTCCTCCTCCTGTCCGCAGTGGCCGTCGGGGATTGGTGACCGGGCTTCTCGAGAGTACTCTAAACTATTCTCTTCACCTTTCCGATCTCTAGTTTGTACCCATGATTTTTTTTATACACATAAAGCAAAATTACTTATTATATTTGTCAGCCGTCGGAGAAAAATTTTCCTTTTAGGCGAAATAAAACATGATTGAAAGCTAATGACACATTTGTGATATTTGTATTAAATAGTGTAACTAATTTTGCTCCATTTTAACTCATTTTAGAGTATTTGAAGAAATCGGAGGAAAACAAAGTGAAAAACGACAAAGAGGTGAGGAAATTCTCATTTTTTACTTTCTATCTCGAATTTTTCCTTGAAATATGGTTATAGATATTATTTGGGGCTAATTAATTATTACTACACTAAATGACATTTTCCCCCCTCGAATGGGGGCTCTGTTTGTTTATTTTTTTTGTTGGTTTTTTTCTCCTTCTAGAGGCTGGAGAGCTACTACAAGAGAAACTACAAAGACTACTTCGAATTTGTGGAAGGGCCATCGAGCAATAAGACGGACCAACTCACCGAATCAGAAAAGGGTATTCTCGATTGGCTTAAAATTGACAAATGATTAGAGAGAGAGTCCATGATTTTTTAGGACACTCCTTTTTTCTATAACTTTCTTATAATTATTTCGTTTATCAGCATTAGGTGTTGAAAGCATGCCACTTAACTTGTTTGCGGAATCTCTATACTCTTTATATATATATATATATATATATATATATATAGACGTAGTCTTTCCTCATCTATAAATTGAAGATTTTGGGTTTAATGTGATATTAGAATTGGATTATATCTCAATTCTCATGTTGTCTTCATACTCCAGCTTGCACGTGAAGAAAGATGTGTTGAAGTAACGTGCATTACTCGTCTAGGAGATTTATGTGCTATTTAGATATAAGCAATGTCCCTCTACTTAAAAGTTTAAGTTTTTGGTGGAGATTATCATTAGCCTTGTGGTGAACATATATTTGCTCAAAGAGACTCCTTAATTTGATGTTATCTTCAGTCGGCTTGCGCATGTGTGTATATGACACGAAATGGCCCGGTTAATAGTTAGCGGAAGGCCGTGCCGCCCTTTATCCGTCAGTCCGGGGAGTTGGCACAACCCATTTTGTAATAATGTTATCTCAGAGTATCTAGTAATCTCATCTATGTAGTTCTATATATATGAAGCACACCATCCAGTAAAAATAAATTAAGAATAATGTGGATGTATTATTAGTGAACTATCATTTTTGTTTTGATTTATCTACTTGTATTACCTTCAACTTGTAGTACAAAAAGCACACATCCAACTTGGAAGGGGGAGGTGGGGGTTCAAATCCCTACCTTTTCAGGGGGATTAGGGTGGAGACAATTTCATTTCAGGAGTGGGCTTCAACTCTCACGCTCTGCAAGAAGGTAGGGCAAAAGTCTGAGAGTGAGTGTTAGAATAGGATTAGAGTAGGACCGACCAAAAAAAAACAGGGAATAGTAATGTGAAAAAAAAAAACGAGGAATAGTAAAAAGGCCGAGGACCTTAAAAGAAAGGACTATATTGATTTTGGCCCATGGGCTAAATCATAATTCGAAAATTCGAATAGGCAAACATATGCACACATAATTCGAAAAAAAAAAAATTCACCCCAAAAAAAATTTTATGTTGCACACATAACTTTTATTTTGCGCAGTCAAGTCTTTTTTATCTTCTCAATTTGTGTGATTAGGCTCTCACTTGTCTTTTTATCCCATGTTGTTTCTGCCAATATGGCACTAATTAGGCGTCGGATTAGCATCTCACCATTTTCTGCCAGGTCGGCAATGCCTCGTCATTAATTGAATTTCATGGTTTACTAAGAGGAGTTGGCCATAGAATTTAATCGTGCAGATAGAGAAAATAATAAGAATTGATTGCACAATTAAAATTTAGAGATCAAACTGTACAAATGAAGAAAATTAGCATACTTAGATTGGATATAAGTTAGAGAATGAAATTATGCCAGACAAACTTCAGGATTAGATATTTTTTTTTAAATTCAATAAATATATTTTCAAAGTATGGTGGATGAATTTTATTAAGACTCTCTTCAATTTTGTTAATTACAAAATGGTATGTACCAATCGCGAAGAAAACGACGCAAGTAAAATATTGTCATCCTTAGTAAAAAAAAAAAGGGGGTGAATATGCTCTATTAAAATTCCTTTAATTTTGTTGAGGAGGAAAAATGAATAAAAAAAAAACTAAAAGGAATTGCCTTCTTTAAATAATTATTCGGCAAAAGTTTAATTATTTGTCAAGACTTCTTTGTTTATTGTTGGTAATTTTTTCCACATTAAATTCTGATTGAGACGACTTCAACGAGTCGCTTCACGAGGTCAAGAGATTCGTTGGACCGTCTGCTGTCTTGACGAAGACTTGAGAACTATACATGACAATAATTTATTAATGAATTATGATGTTTTTATCGTACAAAAAGTTGCTAGAACGACAAGAAAAATTATAAAAAAAAAAAAGTTCATTGAAGGTCCTATTTGTTCATAGAAAATAGCCACACACAAAAAAGAGTGATCGTATTTCTAAAAATGCGTCTTTTAAAAATAAATAAATCCATTATCTTTTAAGATCGCGGGAAGGCGAACTATTTAAACAGCCTCAAAAATTAGTTCGGATTGCACCTAATTGCTTAGAAAATTAGAAAAAAATAAAGAGAATATACTATAATACAAATACAGAGTGACAAGTTTAAAAAAAAATTCCAAAGAATGAGGTCGATTAGATTTTGTCCGGCCACTTTCTTTCTTAGATTGCCCTACTACATTTATGTGATTAAAAACAAGTTTACTAGATGTGCACTTTAAATTTGAGGATATCTATATTGTAAATCCTAAAACTTATCACAAAGTGCAATTGAATCTTAAAATTTTAAAAAAAAATATATTTAAGTCCTAAAACTTGTTACAAAGTTAATAGAATGATTTGATTGCATCAACTTAATAAATTTAGGACGTAATTACATTTTTTTGAAAATTTTAAGACTCGATTACTTTCATTGATAAGTTTTTGGATTTTAGTATATTTATCTCTTAAATTTAAGAAAAATCCGTATGCTCCAAGATCGGCTTGAGGAGATGACCTAGGAAGCAAAGAAATATTAATATATTCAATGACGCTGCATTAACGAAGGGACAAGTTAAAAAAGCATATGGAGTCTTCACTCCCATAACATTTTACATCATTTCCTCCCAAGAGTACACATTTGCGTCCTCGCTCGTTACATGTAGCGGTCATCGTTCATCTCCGTACTAAATAATCATGTGATTTTATTTACTAAATCATTACTTTCTTCCCTAAAAAAGCGCCCCTACTACTTTTACATCATACTAGCATGAAAATCCTAGACCCCCCTTTTGCAAGACCAAGTTCCACATCTACCAACACTGTTGTCCCATTGATGTCGATTACTAGCGTTGCCTCTCTCTCAGATTGCCATGAAAATCGCCGAGGTCATTGAGCTTTGATGACCAGAGGTCATGGAAGCCATGGATCACCTCAGTCAAGGTCATCACCATGGCAACCTCGACTACAAGTAGTCCAAGCTTGTGCCGGGGCAGGGGCGGAGGAGAGAGAGAGAGAGAGAGAGAGAGAGAGAGAGAGAGAGAGAGGGCGACGTTGACATTGGAGACGAGACGATGTTCAAAGGTGGCTGAACTGTGGGCGCTGGCGGGGGATGACGATGGGGGAGATTAGGGCTAAGAAGCTAAATTGGGGAAAGGGAGCCTTAGGAGATTTGTAGATTCTTTAATCAAGTTTTTCCCTTATGGGATCTTGTCCAAGATTGCTTTAGGAAATTTCTTGTCCTTTATTTCTTATGATATCTTGATAGATGGTAAAATCATGGAAAAGCACTAGGAATACCCAAAGCCTCTTTCTAGAGACTCTTACATAGGAGAAATTGTACTCCAATCACAAGAAATGTCTTTTCGTGCGAATCTAGGTAAAACTTTTCTTAACTTTATTAACATCTAAGAGTGATATCATCATCAATCCCAATAAAATTTGACCGCAGCCGAGTCCAAAACCCTTCTTGATAGAAGAGGTTTAGATGAATTAGCTACTATTAGAAACCCCAATGACATTATGACCTCAATTATCCGGATTGCAAAATAAATTAGGAAAAATTTGGACGGATTGCTTCTAGAGCCTTTTAAGTTATTAAATGTCAGAAAAAGAAGATGAAGATGCTCGGAAGGCAGAACAAGTGCGAAGAAGCAATTGTCTTCAATTTCATTGATTGTAATTCTGTACATGTAATTCTGTATTTAATTACAATGAAGAGAAATAAAAGGAAATTCAATATTTGCCTATCTTTTTCTATCCTAAAGTATATTTGATTTCCTATCAATAGAGATTACAAAATCATATCTTCCAACACTCCCCCTCAAGCTGGTGGTATGTATATGTGCAAGACGCCTAGCTTGTGTAGAAGATATGTATGTTGTCTTTTGACAAGAGGGTTTAGTAAATATATCAGCAGTTGTTCCTAAGTCCCGATTCCTCTTGTCTTGACAATTCCTTCTTGAATCTTTTCCCGAGTAAAATGACAATCAACTTCTATATGATTCGTCCTCTCATGTGATACATGGGATTTGCTGCAAGCTTAGTGCCGAATCATTATCAAGAGTAAAGTTGGCCCTTTAACAGGAGCTTCGAGATCCGAAGTAGACCCCTTAACCGCAGACTAAATCACATACGAGTCTTGGCCATAGATCGGTATTCGGCTTCAGCCGATGATAAAGATACGATGAACATTTCTTTGTCTTCCACGAGAGTAGTGATTCCCCCCAAATTTAATGCAAAAACCAGTAATAGACCTCCTACTCATAGGGCATGTGGCATAATTTGCATCGCAATAGGCTGTCATTTCCATGTTGCACTTTCGGGGAAAGAAGTATTCCCAAAACCACGGACAGGTCTTCAAGTATCTCACAATCTTGGTCGCATTCATGTGAGATTGCTTGATTTGTGCATAAAGCGACTAAGAGTAGAGATCTTTGACCAACAAATATCCGGCCTAGTCATGGTGAGATATATTAGTTTTCCTACTAGTCTACGATATCTGAGGGATCTTGCAACTTGAGGATCATCGAGAAGAAGAGGATACGCCGGTGTCATAGGCGACAAAAGTCGGTTTAGCATTTTGCTCAATAGGAATGACCGATGGTCTACAACTTGATAAATCACATACGATATTATTTCCATCACAAATTTCCGGCCGACTTAATGAGATGCCACGATTTGAGCGAGCTATTTCAATTCCAAGAAAATACTTAGGCGACCCTATGGTTAAAAAGATAAACCCTAGACTAATAATAATACGATAACTCCACTGATCTAGTTGTTGAATCAGTTGAGCCCTGTAATAATTTCGAGAAGAACAAAAAGAAGTGGTTAGTAAAACATTGCTTCTTTCATTCATGTATTGGATCTCGACAAAGGAAAATGACTCATTTAAAGATTGTTTTTTTTACTAAAAACCCTTATGGCTTTTCGCAATGTAATGACTAAGAGAGCTACTGATAATAATGATCCACATAAAAGAGCTGCGTAGCCCAATATCATCATACTTACATGGCATCATTAACCATTGGGATTGGAGAGCAGGTACTACTATTTCGGATTGATGCATTTCAGTTAAAAGACCCGAAGTAGCAAAGCTTTGGGTAAAAATAGTACTTGGCGCGGTTATTGTGCTTAAATAATTTTTCTGTTTTTTAAAATACGGAACCATATGAATAACGGAGAAACTCCATGAAAGAAAAATTAATGATTCATATAAATCACTTAACGGGAAATGTCCCGAATAAATCAACGAGTGACTAATAATCCTGTTATACAGAAAAAGTAGCTATCATGCCTTTTTCTGACGAATCATATAGTCCTACGATTTCATCGACCGATAAGTTTATCAAAAAAATAGTAATTACTATTGAAATGATCGAAAAGGATATATGAGTTAATATATGTTCTAAGGTGGAAAATATCATAAATTTTTTTTTATTAAAATGAAAAAGGATAAACCAATTCTACGGAATTGAAATCGGGAATTGAATTTATTATAGGACTTATTCCATTTGTTTTAGAAGATGCCATGCCATGCCGCCACTCGGACTCGAACCGAGATGCTCTAGCACTGCTTCCTAAGAGCAGCGTGTCTGCCGATTTCACCATAGCGGCGTACTCGAAATAATAATAATCTATTATTATTTAATCGTCGAGATTGAAGGAGTCAATTCAGTATTTTTTTCTCATTCAAAGTGATGAAAAAACTCGTTTCGTTTCAATATGGATTGAAGCGTTCCCCATAAAAATCTTTATTATCATTTCATTTTTTAATTTTAAAATAAATTTCTCATTTATCTGATTTTAGAAATCGAAGATGCACTTTTTTTATCAATGAACAAAAAAAAGTCTTTTTTATGGATCACAGTACAGTGTGACATTCAAAATCTTTTTATTTAACTATTTGTAGAGTTTATATTAACCCTTAGGCCTTAGGTTGGTTTTCGTCATGTAAAGAATTTTATTTAGGATTTCGAAAACTAATTCGATATTGGCCTGAACTGAACATTTTGTCTAAGAAAAACTTTTTTGTAATTTTATTATTTATTATGATGATATGACAGATAATTGTACCGATGAGGAAAATAAGAATCCCCACCGGATAAAACATATTCAAAAAAGAGTGAAACCTTGTATCTTTTTTTTTTTTTTTAAAGTATCATTTTCAGATTAAGATTTAGTTAATCTAGTGTTTGACTATTTAATTGTCGTACAAAAAAACTTTTTTGAATTCCCGGTAGAAAGAGACTTCGCTAAGGAAAAAGCTTTCAACGCTGCCCGATATACCTTCTTTTTCCAAAATGTTTTTACGAATACGTTTTTTTGATATAGAAGTACTTTTTTTTGGAACTGCCATTAAAAATTTGAAAAAGTTATTCATTTCTCTAGTTGAATGTGAAAGACATCTATTGGTCAAACAATTCCATTTTTTCTTTTTTTTATATCTCTGTCTATTTTCGTCGTGCTATATTTATACATGTAACAAAATACACCGAAAAGTTCAAAAAAAAACCAATCCTTACCTAAAAATTCCAAATTACTGAAATTACTTTAGTTTTTTATTAGTTGGTCAAACTCAAAAGAAAAAGAAAAGAACGAGTACACATTTTTTTTATTTTTAAATTTGAATTAAACTAGTAGTTAATCAAAAAATACATGATTTTCGAAAAGTTATCTTAGTAATTTCGTCTTTTCTTTTAATTCTATTTCTTCTCCCTGGTATTGAAAGAAAAGTGTGGGATATTCTAGCGTTTTCTACAAAAAAAAAAAATATCTTTTATTCGAATGGAGTATAATCAGTTCTATCATGAATTAGTTAATGATTATGAATAAACGAACTAATAAAAAAACGAGTTCTTTTTTTATTGCGCCCGTTTTGGTATGGACCATCCTATTATTTCTATCAAAATAAAGTAATGTATTAACTACTCGATTTTGGTGTAATTATTTGCTCTATGCATAGAAATTATCGTAATACGTAATAATAATTGAATTTTTTCTTCATTTTCATAAAAAATTTTACCTAATATTCAATATTAATAAAATGAATTATTGTCTTATTTCATTTTAAATATAAATAGTAACTTGATCATATTCATATCATTTGACCAATTCGAACTTCTTGATTTGGAATATTTGAAATATTGGTTAAAGAAGAAAGATTCAGAATAATTAGGAATAGAAAATTTATTTAAGTATTCCATATCTTGATTTTTTATTGAAACTATAAAAAGATATAAGAGCCGGTGAATTCTAAAGAATTAATTAAAAATAAAAAGGTTTTTTTATGGAATATACATATCAATATTCATGGATTATCCTTCATTCCACTTCCAGTTCCTATGTTAATAGGAGTGGGACTTCTTACTTTTTTCCAACGGCAACAAAAAATCTTCGCCGTATGTGGGCTTTTCCTGGTATTTTCTTGTTAAGTATAGTTATGATACTTTCGGTCTATCTATCTATTCAGCAAATAAATAGAAGTTTTATCTATCAATATGTATGGTCTTGGACCATTAATAATGATTTTTCTTTAGAGTTCGGTCACTTAATAGATCCACTTACTTCTATTATGTTAATATTAATTACTACTGTTGAATTTTGGTTCTTTTTATAGTGACAATTATATGTCTCATGATCAAGGATATTTGAGATTTTTTGCTTATATGAGTTTTTTCAATACTTCCATGTTGGGATTAGTTACTAGTTCGAATTTGATACAAATTTATATTTTTGGGAATTAGTTGGAATGTGTTCTTATCTATTAATAGGTTTTTGGTTCACACGACCTAGTGCGGCGACTGCTTGTCAAAAAGCGTTTGTAACGAATCGTGTAGGCGATTTTGGTTTATTATTAGGAATCTTAGGTCTTTATTGGATAACCGGTAGTTTTGAATTTCGGGATTTGTTCCAAATATTGAATAACTTGATTTATAATAATGAGATTCCTTTTTTTATTTCTTACTTTGTGTGCCTTTCTTTTATTTGCAGGTGCAGTTGCGAAATCGGCACAATTCCCCCTTCATGTATGGTTACCTGATGCCATGGAAGGCCCTACTCCCATTTCGGCTCTTATACATGCCGCTACTATGGTAGCAGCGGGCATTTTTCTTGTAGCTCGACTTCTTCCTCTTTTTAGAATCATAATATAATGAATTTCATATCTTTAATAGGTATAATAACAGTATTATTAGGAGCTACTTTAGCTCTTGCTCAAAAAGATATTAAAAGAGGTTTAGCTTATTCTACAATGTCTCAATTGGGTTATATGATGTTAGCTCTAGGTATGGGGTCTTATCGAGCCGCTTTATTTCATTTGATTACTCATGCTTATTCAAAAGCATTGTTGTTTTTAGGATCCGGATCAATTATTCATTCAATGGAAGCTATTGTTGGATATTCTCCAGATAAAAGTCAGAATATGGTTCTTATGGGAGGTTTAAAAAAGCATGTACCAATTACAAAAACTGCTTTTTTAGTAGGTACACTTTCTCTTTGTGGTATTCCCCCTTGCTTGTTTTTGGTCCAAAGATGAAATTCTTAATGATAGTTGGTTGTATTCACCTATTTTCGCAATAATAGCTTGTTCCACAGCAGGATTAACCGCATTTTATATGTTTCGAATCTATTTACTTACTTTTGAGGGACATTTCAATGTTCATTTTCAAAATTACAATGGTCAAAAAAGTAGTTCCTGCTATTCAATATCTCTATGGGGAAAAGAAGTGCCAAAAACGATTAAAAATCATTTTTGTTTATTAAGTTTATTGACAATGAATAATAATGAAAGGGCTTTTTTTTCGAATAAGACATATCAAATTGATGGTAATGGAAAAAACAGGATACGCCCTTTTATTACTATTACTCATTTTGTCACTAAAAATACTTTCTCTTATCCTCATGAATCGGACAATACCATGTTATTTTCTATGGTTATATTAGTGCTATTTACTTTGTTTGTTGGGGTCGTAGGAATTCCCTTTTCTTTTAATCAAGAAGAAATTCATTTGGATATATTATCTAAATTGTTAAATCCGTCTA
>CM027864.1:47977559-47980059 GCA_016097605.1 Eucalyptus guilfoylei | reverse complement strand
AAACCAGTTACGGTAAGACCTACGGAAACACGTATGGAGTTCGGGTAAAGGATCTCCCGAATATTGGGTAGCTGTCGTTAAACCAGGTCGAATACTTTATGAAATGGGCGGAGTAGCAGAAAATATAGCCAGAAAGGCTATTTCAATAGCGGCGTCCAAAATGCCTATACGAACTCAATTTATTATTTCGGGATAGGGAACGTAGAACCAAAAGAAAAGAAGTCTTGGAGATAAAAAAAATTGCAGGTTTCTTTTTGACAAACAATATTTCTTTTTTTTACTTCGCCCTTTTGCATTAACATTGAAAGAACAGATTCAAAATGATATGATTCAACCTCAAAGCCATTTGAATGTAGCGGATAACAGCGGGGCCCGAGAATTAATGTGTATTAGAATCATAGGAGCTAGTAATCGCCGATATGCTCATATCGGTGACATTATTGTTGCTGTGATCAAGGAAGCATTACCAAATACACCTCTAGAAAGATCAGAGGTGATCAGAGCTGTAATTGTACGTACTTGTAAAGAACTTAAACGTGACAACGGTATGATAATACGATATGATGATAATGCTGCAGTTGTGATTGATCAAGAAGGAAATCCAAAGGAACTCGAGTTTTTGGTGCGATTGCCCGAGAATTGAGACAGTTAAATTTCACTAAAATAGTTTCATTAGCACCTGAGTGTATTATAAGATGAGATCGTACGTAATATAGTTATATTATACATAGTATTTGGATGAAATATACATAGTATTTGGATGAAATAGAGTAATTAGTGGATTAGGTTGTATCAGACGCATATCCCTTTATTTAATAACAAAATTAAAAAAGAAATAAAAAAATAGCATGTTGATTATCAAAATGGGAGGCAACCCAAATTTTAGTTTATCATGGGTAGGGACACTATTGCTGACATAATAACCTCTATACGAAATGCTGACATGAATAGAAAAGGGACGATTCAAATAGCATCCACTAACATCACGGAAAACATTGTTAAAATACTTTTAAGAGAAGGTTTTATCAAAAACGTGAGGAAGCATCAGAAAAAACAACAAATATTTTTGGTTTTAACCCTACGACATAGAAGGAATAGGAAAGGACCTATCGAACTATTTTAAATTTAAATGCATCCAGTAGGCCTGGCCTACGAATCTATTCGAACTATCAACGAATTCCTAGAATTTTAGGCGGATGGGGATTGTAATTCTTTCTACTTCTCGAGGTATAATGACAGACCGAGAGGCTCGACTAGAAGGAATCGGTGGAGAAATCTTGTGTTATATATGGTAATCTTTCTGTTCTGATATCGAATTGGATCCGGAATTTCCTATTTGTCAAAAGAAAAAGGGTGGGTTAGTTGATATCATTCCTACTACATTAGGTGATACTTCTAGGGCTTTTACCTAGAATGAAAGAACAAAAAAATGGATTCAGGAAGGTTTAATTAATGAATAACTTCTCCTTCTCAATGGTATGTATGCTCAGATGGTATGTATGCTCAGGGTTTTTCAATAATGAAGATCTAATTCTAGGTTATGTTTCATGAAGGATCCGACGGAGTTTTACACGTATACTATGGGGGGAGAGGTGCAAAATTGAAGTAAGTCGTTATGATTCAAGCAGAGGGCGTATAATTTATAGATGCCACAACAAGGATTCGGAATGATTAAGTTGTTTTTTCAACTTCAGCATTCCCTTCATGGGGATACAATTTGAGGTTCAACATTTCAAGAAACTTATTTTCTTCCAATAAATAGAGTCAGAATTAAGTTAAGGAACGACAACTATGAAAATAAGGGCCTCCGTTCGCAAATTTGGCGAAAATGTCGACTGATCCGTAGAAGAGGACGAATTCTAGTAATTTGTTCTAATCCGAGACATAAACAAAGACAAGGATAATCTTTTGAAAAAGGGGCTCTCTAACGTAAAGGACCCAATGAAAAAATAGGATCTGTTTTGACATGAAATGGATATATCCATATATCTCGAATTTTTATTTATGATGATAAAGTATGGCAAAATCTATACCAAGAACTGGTTCACGTAGGAATGCCCGTAGTGGTTCGTAATGCAGTACACGTAGAATACCAAAGGGAGTTATTCATGTTCAAGCAAGTTTCAACAATACCATTGTGACTGTTACAGATGTACGGGGTCGGGTAATTTCTTGGTCCTCCGCCGGTACTTGTGGATTCAATGGTACAAGAAGGGGGGACACCATTTGCCGCTCAAACCGCAGCAGGAAATGCTATTCGGACAGTAGTAGATCCAAGGTATGCAACGAGCAGAAGTCATGATAAAGGTCCTGGTCTCGGAAGAGATGCAGCATTAAGAGCTATTCGTAGAAGTGAGTATACTATTAAGTTTCGTACGTGATGTAACCCCTATGCCACATAATGGCTGTAGACCTCCTAAAAAAAGACGTGTGTAGAAATCAAAATGAAAGAGATTTCAAGAGAAATAAACGATTCAATGATCTGATCAAATAATATTAT
>CM027864.1:47937559-47972559 GCA_016097605.1 Eucalyptus guilfoylei | reverse complement strand
GATTAACGGGAGCGGAGAGGACACAAAAGGAGACTGATAAAGTTAGTTAAGGGGCTGTGTGTACACATGGCCACTGATGAATGGACTACAAATTCTATGTGACACTACTCAAGCATCCAATATTTTCCTCAAGGACAATCATCAATTCTGAGATAACTATGAAATTGCCTTGGAAAGAGGAAGATCTTCCATTTCACTGTCAATCAGGGTTCGAGCTTTTTCTCATGCTACAGAAGACATAGCGAGAAACCTCCATTCCATTTGCTATATCTTCTGAGGAAACCTCTAGTGTTCCCTTTGGCTTCCCTAAGTGATGATGTAATTCCATCTGGACAAAGCAAACGTGACTGTATGCATCACCGGAGTCCTTGTTCTGCAATTTTGTAATCGTAACTATGGATGTAATATCTGGCAATGGCTGTTGATGGCTGCTTACAAATGTTAAATATTTTTCTACGTATGCATGTGAATATTGCATTGTCTATCGAGACATACATTCTGATTTCATCTGAGCGTATGGAATTCTTTCCATAATTGTAGTATTATAATAAATGATTGCTAGCTGAGACTAAGATTAGATAAGAAGTGTGATTAGCAGCATATTATATGAGCCATGTGCGCAGAAAAGCATCAGGAAGATGAGATTGACTCTGATTCATTTTCTCTGGATTCAGACATTGGGATTGCGTCCGGGAAATTGAACTTCTTTTCAACAGAAAAGATGTTAGCGATCTGCTGGACCATGGTTTGGACCACAACGTGCATAATTTATATAATCATTCAGAAGATACTTTGTCAAAAGGCACTCTGTACACTCGCCATAAAATTACGTCGTCAGAAGCCAAATTGCTAAAGCAGCTAAGCTTGACATTCCCAACTGTAAATAGAATTTAGAGGGAACAGTCACTGGTAATAACTCAATAACGAGATTGGCATACAATGCACAAGTCGATGAAAAAGGATGTCATCTGTGGAAGCAGATTGGACAGCATTTCATCAACGAGTGAAAGCCGCTCTTTTCTTGAGGTAACCGGCTTATAAGCCTCATCGGACACTTATTCATAAGCAAAAAATCCTCCAGGTTTGGACAAATCATAATTCTAGAAAGATAGGTCTATGGAGGGAATACAAAGTGTAAGACAAGCTTTTGATCATTATGACCAGTTCACTTCTTCATGATGATCGAACAAGGACATGCCAGATACCGGAAATTTGGCAGACAATTAAGCGGCGAGACAGGGGATTCATAAGTTTTTCAAACAAGTGTCCAAGGCCAAAGATGCAAAGCTACAAGAAGTCAACATTGGCACCATTGGATATGCTATGCTGGATATGTTGGACAAAAACTACACAAACTAACCAGAAACATCTCTGTATAACTGCATATGGAGTCACATATGGCAAATTATCTGAGTCGTTAATTTAGAGAGTTCGGTAGAAATATCTTGATGAAACAGTATCTAAAAGCCAGCTTATGCATTCACTGTTGAGGTGAACGCAAAATATGTAGGCATGTTTCGAACTGTCAATAGTTGCAATTTACACACTCATATATAGGCATGTGCTGGAACCAGGCCACCTCATACATAGACTTATCCAGTAATACGGCTGCCATTACAAAATTCCACTCTAAAATCAGAAGCAAATATGCATTGTCTATTTGTAGAAGACCTATATCTATAAAAGAAAGAAGTAGCCAACTAAGACACGCTGATCAGTACTTGATAAGACATCGCCTTAAAAAAGATCATTGACAATTTGTTTCCAGATAGGATTAAGAAAGCCAGATGTCGCCAATCTACCGTAATCAACATTCCATTAAAAAATATCACCACAGTGAAAACTCACGCTAGAAAATTTCTGGGGAAAATAGAGATAGTTTGATTGCATACAATAAAATTCCATCACTGATATCATTCAGAAAAGATCAAAAAAAAAAATCTCTTTGGTCACTGGAGAAAAGCAACACTAATTCAAAGATTGAATCTAATTCGCCTTGTGAAGAAGGTTGAAGTGGAGACTTGCTAGCACTAGGATCCCAATATATCCCTACCTCATCGTCAGCCACCAAACCCTCCATTTCATGAACTCCTTGATCCAACTCCCCTTGAGGACATAGGACCTTACGATGCCCAGAACACGAACACCAGTCGATGCTCAGAGCACATGCCCACGTCCCTCGCAATGACGTCGGCCCCCTTGCTGCTCTTGACTTGCCTCACTGCCTCCTCGCTCATCCATTAGAACAAGTGGCTCGTCACACAGCCCCGCACAATCAAGAACCTCGGCTGAGATCCCTCTGCGTAAGCTTCTTCTCAATCTTATAAGGGTCAAAGAGCAGCACCAACTCTGTGGAAACGCCATTGCATCTTTCTTCCTTTTCATTACATACAGAGGCCTCTTTCTTTTCTTTCTGCGTTCTATTGTGTTTCGCAGCCTTCTTGTTTTCTGGCTGAGCTTCATTTTTAGTCGAAATTTCTTCTGAGGTTCCTATCTTCACAGGCAGTGTATCCTAGCTTTTCTCGTGCTAGCTTTATAGCAATCGCAAGACCTCCACTGTCTTCCTAATGCCATCGGTAATCGTCACACTGTTCTTTGCCGTTTGAGAGCTGCAGCCAGACTCCTCTGTTCTCCTCTTGTTTTTTGAGTGAGAGCTCGAAGCAGTCCATTTTCACTTTAAGAGCTCTTCACTGGCTCCCATCTTCGACGCCAATGCTTCCAGGATTTCCAATGTTATCACTGACTGAGATTACTCACAACTGCCAGCATTCGCTACTAAAACAGATGATGGACGAAGCTCTTTTCACAATTTGTTTTCTTCTTCTTATTTCATTTTAAGTGCTCTAAAGGTGTTTCCTTTTCCTTTCGCAGATTTCAATCATCAATACTAACGCATCAAGGATCTCAACTCTTATATTTACTCAGTCATTTTACACAGGAAGGAGAAGCCGCGAGTCTTAGACATTGCCTACATAAAAATCGATAGCGACTGAGGCTCCATTAGCGATTTGAGCTTACTCTGATAATGATGTGATGTTTGGGATTTGAATAGTTGCTTTGTCATGACATTTGATTCTCTTGACTCGAGCATCTGCCATGTGCTTTTTTATATTCCTGTATGAAATCACGATTTAAAACTTGAGGAGAAGAGTTAATCAGGTAATCCAATAGTTGATTTGTCTTGCTGCACGTTTAAGATAGATCTCTGAATTTATAGTTACCTGTTGAACTTCTGTTGAACAGAGTCTCAAACAATTCCTTGTAATAAATTTTAAAATCCTTAGTTGATGAACTGATCCTGTCTATTGTTTGATTTTGCGGAGAATCATATGGAGGTAACTGAACCAGTTTTGATCAAAATCTTCTAAGATTAAGGCTGAGAACTAAGGTTGAGATTTGTATGAAAATTGTTGCTGCTTCGGATTTATTAGTGATATAAACACGCTTCGCCGTTGTTGTGATAGTCTGAGTCAAGATTGATGCTTTGATGTTGCAATTATACTTCTTGGCTGAATTGATTGCAAATGTCCAAAGGAATCAGTGTCCATGTTCGAGAAGTATTATTACGTCTTAGTGACTGATTGACTATTGTACTTTTAAACTGAAGATGTATGTGTTCAATGTTCTCATTACAACTTCAAATTGAGTCACCATGATGCTCGGCCAATATCTCTGTATGCCACGTTTACTTCATTTTTTTTTTGTCTAATTCCTTGAATATGTGCTTTTGTTTAATCCGGGATTTGTCTCTTTCGTTCTTCTGTCGCACTCGGATATATGACCGAAATAACTTGTTTGACAGAACTGAACTTGATGTGTATTTGCCTAGTTCAAAGGAAAAAGGGCTGATTCCGGTGTTCAAGATGTTTTGGATTCATGATAATCTGGATATGAGAACATGAGATGCTTTCTTCTGATTGCCCATTGTAAGAAAGCTAGAATGTTTATTTTTGAGGAGGCAATTTTGTTTGTTGGGAGCTCATTGTATACGATGCTGAAAGTAAATAAACTGAGATTAGTGTATATGAAGAAAGGATTTGCCTGTCATTAAAAAAATGAAGAAGTGGATTCATCTCAACAAACAGAGGTTGCATTTGGTAGTCCGATTTTGAGTTTAGATCAAATAACAAAAAATCATATCCAGTGTTTGGCGATGTCTTTTGGACCACATATATTGAGGCTAACATTACAATTTAGAGGGGAGAGAATAGGTTATTTTAAAAACTTTGACAGTCTTTTGCGGAAATTAGCATATTCTAAGTAGAGGTCATGTCAAGTTGATGTTTCAAAGATCATAAGCAAATTGTGTGCTTATGCAAGTAAATGAGTGAAAAATTGTAGCAGCAATAATATATCGTGGTACGGCTTTATCCCAAGCTTATGTCCACTCTCAACACTAATAGCCACAAGTCAAGCTAAATTGCACTAGTAATCTGCTAAACAAGTTACACTCAACACACACCAATCCTTTCAGATGATAGATCACAATATCAAGAATTAGGTGTTGCTATCAATTGGTACACTTGATCTTTTACACGATTACAAGGCGACAAGAATCCAACAAAAAAGTAACAGACAAATAAGAGCTTTTTGCTAACAACACAACTTCTAGCATTTCAAAATTTAGTTTTGCACTTGTATCACATTTTGGCTTTAAGGATCTTCTCTTATATAACCATCTTCAATTTTCCTCATTGGAGATGCCTTGGAGAAGCAAAAAGTTGTTCGATTATCGTTCGTGCTACGGTCCAAACATGGAATTGTCCATACAATTCTTTTCTAGAACATTTGTAGGCTACCCAAAATAGCTTCTACTATTGTCCTATTGCTGCGGCTCTGACAAGTCTGTCAAACAGCTTGTTTTTTGATTCTCCGTTTGACTTTGGATTCTTCTACTATGCGCATTCACTTGACAACGACTATATTTGTGAGCCAATGAACATCATCGGATGATCATTGTTGTGACATCATCATGAGCCAATGAACATCATCAAATGATCATTGTTGTGACATCACCAGTGACCTGATATCTTCAACATTGGTACAAACCTTGTCTTCAGCCGACCTTCAGATCCGTTGGTGTTGTTTACAAACAGAATAGACTTGTGATCTTTTTCCTTTACAGACATCACTTCTGTCACACATTGTCACAAACATCAGCAAATATCATAGTAAATATTATACTGAGGATAGTTTTGGAATCATCAAAATTTCCTTGAGATGTTTCTCTAATAATTTTCCCATTTTTTTGACAACAAAACTATTCCACAGATATGAATAGTTGATATTTGATAAAGTTGTAGTAAAAGTACATATATGCTCATGTGATTTCCAAAGAATGTACACATTTGCAGGCGTCGAGTTTCCATAGGATTTACAAGGAATTTGGTAGATTATGTCTAGGCGACCTTTAATGATAAGAATGAAAAGTCACAGATCTTCTAGAGATCATGTCTAATGATATTTGAGAATAGATATGGGACAATAATATCATGTATAAAACATAAACAAACAAAAAAAAAGGCATTGATGGATCTTAGGATATAAGCTATTGACATTTTCACCGTGCATCAAATTTTCATCAAACTCTCATAAACACATCATATCTCTCCCTCTTTTTGTCATCAGCAAAAGGTAAGCAAATGCATCATCAAAAGATAATTCCATTAAACATACTAGCACGTGACTACATCGAGCCAAAAAATAGACATCGACAAAAAGAAAACAGGAGCTAAAGAAAAGGTCTTTTCAAGTGTGAGGGCGTTTCTTTACTGGGAGAAGGTAGGAGGTTTGGATTCTTCAGGTTCAGGACGAACAAGATTCTAGTAGTCTAAGCTTCGAATAGTCCATTCAATATTCACTAGATATCGGGTTATTGAGGATATGATGCTATTGATTTCTTGAACATTGACTTGAAGCTTGTAGGAACAATAGTGGAACAAGCAGATATTTCCACTGGGATAGTAATCTTTCAGGTCTAGGGGGGACGGTGGATTGACTTTGGACGGCTGTCTTTGCTTTCTTATTCCTTCCTTGCTTGGCTTGACTCTCCCTTAGAACATTGATTGCTCGTTCATCATCTCCTTGTCCTACGGCAATTATCTTATCCTTATGATTTTCTCATCCATGAGGAATCATTCTTAGCATCATCTTATCGAGTGTTTTCTTTCAATCTCCACCTTCAGCAAGCTTTGAGGGGCGACATCAGAAAAATCAATACTCGTGCACGTGAATATGCAAATGAAAAGAGCACTATAGGTAAACTGCCGATCATTCTCTTTGCAGTGCAATACATGTGGATAAAGATCATATGAGAGAGGGAGAAATCTTTTACCTTGGTGAGGATGGCCCAAATAACTCTTACCTTATAACGAGATACGTCGTTGGTCACAGATGATTTTGGACGATGGTAAAAGGATCAAAAATCTTTCGAATGAAATTTCCTTTGAGGGGCAACAAGCTCTATGAGACAATCTCTTTAAAACCTCGGGTAAAATTTACATTTCTCAAACAATACTATAGGCCCCAGCAAGTTCAACGGATAGTGTTTTTGAACAAATTATATTCAGTTTGAACACATTCACCTAGTTCATTCATAGTGACAAAAAATTTTCTTGCCAAAACTGAAGACAAACGAGTCTAATTTGGAAAATGAAGATCAGAATAAAATAAAACCACAAGAACGGGATGATTTATCTTTTTCATGGAGCAGAAAAATTTGAGCTCGAGATTTTAAAAGTTCAAAGAGAAAAATTTCATGGGCATCAAGATATTCAAAATCAACATACCGATGAGGAACAGGGCCACGGTTTTTAAAGGCTTGAAAAAGCGGCTTCATGATCTTTGCTTAACAACATTTCGAAATCAAAAGATGGGTCAAAGAAGCTTTAGTAAGTTTAAAAATACCCAGTCGTCGTCATCTTTGTGACGCTTAACTCCTGATGTTTCTTCTGTTTCAGTTCTGGGTTCACTTTGCAAGTTGGTCAGTGGGTAGAGGGGCATTGTGGAGGTGACGCCACTGGTTGATCTACAGTCGGTTGAGGAACTATATGACTTGGCCTTTCTGTTACAGCAGTGACATCCTCTGTTTTTGTTGGTAGAAAATTTTTGAAATGTTTATTCTACTGGTTGAGAGGGCTTACCAACGGATGCAGTGGATCAGTTGTTGAGTATCTGTTGTTCCAGATTCAAGAGCCAGAATTAATGAAGCTTTTCTTTCCATGAATTGGTTGAACAGTTGCTGAATAAGTGCCTTTTTTCCTGGTGGAACTGGAGTTGGCTGGGATTGAATTGCATCTAGTTTTTTCAGCGATGGAACGAGAATAGGAACGATGAACATTTCCTTTTCAGCAATAAATCGAGACTCGAGACTGAAGAATCTTTGCAGTTGGGGTTACTCCTTTGTTTGAAGATGGCAGGGTGGTGCTTGCGGCTGCCGATTCTACACGTTTTCCAATCTGTTGAGACAAGGGGGAACACTTTGCCTTTATGTTAACTCTGTGGATCTCTGGTTGCTTAGTCAGATCAATATGTGAAGGTCCTCCTATGGGAGCTCCATTCAAAATTGCAGCTGTCCTAGAAAATTTTGTATTTCCATTGTTTTTTTTTTTTGAGTCTTACAAGATTTGGGGAGCCATTTCTAGAGAAAAATGAGGAGTTTTGTGTACGAGAGAAGAGGAAACGTAGAAAGTAAATGGAGAAAATGATTGAATATAATAAAAGATTAAGGCGGTTATGGCGAGCGGTTTATTAAAGACGTGTGCATTATCTCCTTATGAATAGGAACAGTTTAGCCACATTTACAGTGTTAGTCGTTACTCAATAACGGTAACTTTCTTGTCTATTTTTCATATTTTCACTCAATTTTTTTTTCATAAATAAATCACAAGGAAAATAAATGAGAAAGACAGAGAAATGGCAACTTATAAAATCAGCAATCAAAGCGATTTTTTGTCAAAATGGTCACTGAGAAGCAGAGAGAAATAGTACTGTAATGGTAACTATTTTAATTTTCAATGCATATACCTAATGTCTGTTGTGTTGTTTCCATTTGATCAAAACTTAGTACATTTCTTTCAACAGTAAAGGTTACCCAGATGATGCTATTCGAATGGATTGCATATTCCCAATTCTCCTCCGATATATTCATAGCTTATTTCTCCAATGATTTGGTGAAAATATCTGCTAGCTAATCTTTTCATTCCACCTCGCCAAAAAAAAAAAAATCTTTCATTCCCACAAATCGTATGCATATATCACCATTGTTCACATGATCTCTAATGAAGTGATCTAGCCTCAATGAGCGCGTGAATGCAATATAGAATTCTAAAATTAGTACTTCTATAGTTTAGGATTGAAATATTTGATTTTCTTCCCCAAAGCCATATTGCATCCAAGTGAGTTTAGCACAACAACTTTCAAGTGCAATGTATTCAGCTTCAATGGTTAAAGAGCATTTGAATTTTGTTTCTTTGAGAATCAAGAAATCATCATGCTTCCCAATAATTGACTAGTTCCCAATTACGTACTTACATGCATCCCAACAAGACAAACACTATGCTCAACACGTCCATGGCATGTGAAGTGGAGTTTCAACCAAGCTCAAACAGAGCAGCAGTGAGTATGTGAAAGAAAAAGCTACAACTCATATGCACAGTTGGCGGTTACAGAAGATTTCTCTACATTAACCTAAACTATTTTTATACTCGCGCTTTGAACATATTGAGCTCAAGAAATATATCCAGAGGCTTTCAGTTTAGACGAAATTCAGTCACATAACCAAAGCAGTGTTTAATTTACTTGCGAGAACAAAGTAACCGAATCACCAACAGAAGAACTTTTTGCCAAAATTCAGAGTTGCTCGGTTGAAGATTCATTTAGATGCAGAACAATCAAATCGACGCTAATGCAAAAGAATACTTAGCATCAACTTCATCTAGGCATTTCGACAAACATATGGCGAGCATCTCGGCTTAGTGATCAAAACACAATGACGAAACAGCAACCTAAAATCACACGACCACAACATCATCCAAGCAAGCTCAAATCAATAACATATCCTCAATAGGATACTACTTTCACTCTAGAGTTCTCGGCCTCAGCCTCGCGTGCAAAGCGACAGAAACGAAGTATAAGCAATACCTTGAAGAAAAAGAACAAACGGCCTTGAATGACGATGGAATCGGAGGAGAACTCGTCAGAGACGATGACACTGAAGATTGGAGCCAGCAAAGGAAAAACGATCAAGTTCGCATTACTTCGAGCTCACTGACTGGAAAACAGAGGGCGGCCGGCGCACCTCCGGTGACTGCTAAGGTAAACTGCGACGGAAACCGACGACGGAGAGAGAGGGGGGTAAGGATTCGAAGAAGAAGTCGATAGATAAAATCACCGCTAAATTCGAGAATTCTTTCTCTATAATCCCCGCTCTATCCATGTCTGGTGGGCGATAATTTCAACCTGAAGGTGCAGTCGTTAGCGACGGCCGGTGATTAAGCCAAGGAGTGGAACTCACGGAGAGCGTCACGACCGAAGACCGGCGCCGGTGAAGAGGAACTCGAAGCGACGGCGATCGGAGGTAGAGCCCCGCCGAAGTCGTTACCTATGGAGAAAGCAAAATCGAGACGAACAACTTTTCGAAGCTCCAGAGACGTAAAGAAGCTGAGACGAAGATGTTCGAAGAGGAGAAGAAGGTGGCGCTGGCGCGATCGTAAATCTGGAGAGGAAAACGCGCGTGTTCCGTTCGGTCGCCCCTCCTCCGCCGAGTGAGGAAGTGCGAGTGTCCGCGGCGGTGGTCCGGTGGCGCCGCCGCACGGGGACGGGAGAGGCGAGCTCCGACGGGGCTGGACGGGAACGGGCGGCGGCGGCGTCGCCGGCCGGCCGATCGGAACTCGCCGGCCTCCGCTTCTTCGTCGGGCGGAGTGCGTGCTTTCTCTTTCTTTTCTTATAGAGGAGAGCGTCGATGTTTTCTCATCGGGGGAGCGAACGGTTACGATACGGAGAGATTTTCTCCAGTTAAGCTCGTGGGGTTTGTTGATGCGGAGTCTTCTGTTTGCTCGGCCGTCCCTCTCTCTCGCTTCGGTTGAAGCTTTCCGGAAAGGGACAAATCTGGCCAATTTTTTTTTTTTTGGGTCTCAAAATACCAATTTTAGGTCAAATGACAATTTTAACCTTAAAATTATTTTTTTGTCTCATAAAAATTACAAACTTTCACCTTTATTCCAAATCCGACCCCTGCCATTAGTGCTCTATTTGAAGTTAAGCTTGTTTTAAGAAAAAGGGTTTTAGTTGTAAGCTTGGCGAATTTCGTCTATAGTTTCTCTCGATAGATGGTAGTCTACAACTTCATATTACAACAAATCGAAAAAAACTAGCTAGAGAAATTCAATTTAGATATTTTTTGACTTGCTAGGGAAGTATAGGAGACATGAACAATTTCAACGTTATACCACCGACCGTTGCGCGTGGATGGTAGATCCTTGGTCTTCCACCGCGGAGGCCAAGGTTCGGCGCCTCGCTGAGAGGGAGGTCAGTGTGGTGACTTACCCAGGGCACGGGGTGGTTTTACCTATCGCGCCTGTGGTTCTCCTCACGTGCCGGCGGGGTTTCTGGTCACAAAAAAACAATTTCACTGTTATTCTCCAACGTAGCTCAAACAAGTAGACAATGAATAGTGTTTAAATCCAGCCAGCAAGTTTGAGAAATTCAATGTAGATATTTTTTTGACTTGCTAGGGATCTTTCCTGTCATCTTATTAGATGCAATGGAATAATAGAATGTGACAGGAGATGGAAACGGAATTGGCCCTCCAAACTTGTTGTAGGACAAATCTAGTACATACAATGAGGTGTTTGAGAAAATCTCTGTGGGCCACCTTCCAGTGAAATTATTGTTGGAAATAGATGAAGTTAAAAGAGTAAGGAAGGAGAGTCCAAATGTAGTAAAGTTGATCTTACCATGAAATTTGTTCAATTGCAAATCAAGGTCTTGCAAATATGGTACTTCTAGCCAATGTGGAAAAATATCGGTGAACTCATTGTGACTGAGAACTAGTATTGATAAGTTCACACATCCGACTAGGGAGCGTGGTAATGGTCCTTGTAATTTATTGTTGCTCAAGTCTAGATAAAGGAGATTGGTTAGATTACCAAAACATGATGGCATATTCCCAAAGAGATTATTGTCGACAAATATAAAAATCGAAGGGAACTCAACTGGCAAATTAAAAGGGGATCACCAGTGAAACCATTTTCGGAGGCATCAAATGCAAAAGTAGAAGGTGGCAGAATGGGGAGTGGTCCATGGAATGAGTTGTTCGAAATGTAAATCATTTCCAAGTTTGTCTTGTGCAAATGTTGTATACCTCCCTCCATAAGGTTATTAGAAAGATCCAACATTTCCACTGTATCATGGCTTGTTCCCCAGAACCACATCGGGATCGCCCCACTAATCCTATTAAAAGAGAGGTCTAAGTATCTTAATCTTTTCAATGAAGTCAAGAAATAGGGAAACTTGGTCAAGTTGCAAGAATACAACCCCAATTGTTCAAGCTTCAAGAATGTATACTCAAGTGCATCATAGATTAGATTTAGTTCTTGAGGAACTAAAAGGTCTCGAAGATTTTTAAGCTTCGTAAAATTTTCAAACTCTATAAATTGGCAATCCACAAAACTTGAAGTTGGTGGAGATTCCACATTGATGAGGGGATGTGTCCGTGAATCTAGAATAACTAAGATCTAGAATTGTTAAATTCTTCATGTTACCTATTGAATTGGGTATTTCTCCTGAAAAGCTCGTAAATTGGAGAGACAAAGACTAAAGAGGACTAGTCCAATTGGATTTGGGAAGAATCCCAAACAAGTTAAAATTGTCACTTACATAGACAGTAGTGAGGCAATTGAAAAATAGTACCTAGAAATATCTCCCCTAAGGAACAAGAAACAACACTTAGATATATCAAAGAAGAAGACAAATTTGCAAAGGACTTTGGTGAAACCATGGACATGTCTACTTCATCAAGAACAAGCTTTCTCAACACTGTTAAATTATGAACAATCATTGTGAAGATTGAATTTTCCAACTTGAGAGAAGACGATGGGTGTGTGTCCAAAATATAATTGACAGAAGGATCAAGTGACACCAACTCAGAGAAGTGAGAGATTTCACTCGGAACGATACCCGCAAATTGTGAACTAGAGAGATTTAGATGAGTCAATTTTGCAAATGCACTCAGATTAGGCGAAATGTGTGAGCCAATAAAGTTGTTACCGAGAAGATTGAGACTCTGAAGATGGCGAAGGAGGAAGAGTGAGCTATTGGACTGGAGAAGGCCATGAAGCCAACTGCAAGCAAGATTGAGACCGATGACGTTACCGTGACACCGTCACAAGTGACACCATCCCACGAGCAACAATCTATGCTCTTATTCCATGAGTTTGTTTTTGGATAAGATATGACATGGTCATTCCAATCACAATGGTCGATGCCTCCCTATCAAGCACGAAGGAATTCTTAAAATGGAGCAAGACATCACATTGGTCGGGAGGGCAATAAGATGAAACAAATCGAAGGGAAAAATGTAAGAAAAAGTTGAAACAGAGGAGGTGGAGAATTTGATGCCGCCTCATTATGCAATTAAGCATGTGGGCGAGTTTATTGGTGGTGGAGCAGAGTGCTTCCACTTATATAGCCTTTCCATAGTGTGAAGTGATCACATGAGCTTTCTCTTAAAGGTCGAAGTCAAAGTCTTCTTAAAATGAAATAATCGGGATCGCAGAATTTCCATGGAAAAGAGCCTTGGTGGGGTCCAAGTGTGGAAAATTATTAGTGTTATAGAATTTCCAATGAAAAACTCTTCTAGGAAATTAATCTCTCTATTACTTGCGAACGATTAATTATGAGAAAAGGGAAAGAAAAAGACGGTTTGGTAGAAATCAAAGTCCTCATGGAACGACATTACTGGGGAATTTGGTATTCGTTTTTATTGTCTTGGCTGGATTAATTGGGCATTAAAAAACTGGTGCCATAAAATTTCCAAGGAAAAGTCTTCTTGAAACGTCCTCTTACGGCAATATCATGCCACGTGTACAAACTCGATGTCACGGCACTAACAACTCTATTTGACAATCGAGGAATTTGACCTTCCTATATTCTTTAATCGCAATTTTTTGGTATTTATAAATGAGCTAAAGAATCACAAAAGCGTATTCTTTATATTTCATTTGCTAGTAGAGAGAATTAGGGTGATTGTAATGTCAATTCGTCCATTAAAGACACAGATTAAACTTCGTAACTTGGCTATCGAAAATTAATAATTCTCTATGACAAAGCTCTTAAGATATACATAGGATTATTGGAAGCTTTCATCATGACAAAATAATAAGTTTTAATCCTGTTGAAATCTTTTCACTTCTTCACATGACTAGTTTCTTACAAGACTTATGGTGCATTTGGTTAAGCTTTCTTAAGGGGCTTTCGGCCTTCAAAGCCCTTTAGGGAAATGCTAGAGTATTCGGTGTGAGATTTTGTGGGATTATTGCTAACTATTTTAAAACCTTAAACTGTTAGATAAATGCGTAGTTTATTAATTAAATATTCTAATACTCCCCCTCACGCTTAGTCTAGTCTTTTGCATAATACCAAGTGTGGAAATTTAATTAGGAGACAAATAGGGCCTGGTAAGATTTGAACTCAGGATTTTCAGCTGATACCATGAGAGATTTTATAGGACCACTTCTAATTATAGTAAAAACTTAAGTCTGTTAGGTGAACGCGTAGTTTATTATTTAAATATTCTAACATTTGGCAAGTCTTTCGAAGTAACACTTGCAGAATGTTGAAGCTATGTTAAATAATTTTGTTTTCCAAATTTATCCTCACAAATTCTTTAGTTTTCCAATTTTTCCCCTCATTGTTATTGTTCATCTTCATTTCGAGGGCGGCCAATGAGGCTGCGCAACCCACAAGATGGCTGCGTGAGGTCACACAATCGTCCTTTCTTAAAGAGTTTTGGCTTTTAGCATTTGCATTGTATTCAAAATCCATTTCTAAAGTTGAACCAAACCCACTGTTGATATGCTTGTTATACTAGGTAGTTGGATTATTATAAATTGTTTATAACGTGTAATAAAAGGTCTCAGGGGATGTCAAGGCACCAAATTCAACACTTACTTTTTGGTTAGGCAAACATAAGATTCGGCACATTTTCCCTATCAGTGATGGAAAAGATGCTTGTCTTTGGATATGACACTACATGGTCATTCTAATCACAGGAGTCTGATGCCATGATGCCATGCTATCAAGCACAAAGAAATTTTTAAGATGGAGCAAGACATCGCATTGGTCAGGAAGGGGCGAAGGAAAGCGAAGGAAGGAATGAAAGAACAAGTGGAAACAAAGGAGGCAAAGGAACTGATGCCTTTCCATTTTACAATTTAGCATTTCCACTTATGATAAAGCCCCTTTTGTATCGTGAAGTAATCAACACGGGTCTTCTTTGTAAGGTCAAATTCAAAGTCTTCTTAAAATAGCCTTATTGGGACACGGAATTTCCATGATGGTGGTTTCTTGCGTGTGGAAAATTTTAGTGCCGTGGAGATTTTCCTTGAAAAAATTCTCTTGAAGCATCCTGTGCTCGAAATGTCTTGACACGTGTACGGCACCCAATGTCATGGCATTCACAACTCTACTTCACAATTGACGAATTTGACCGTTTGAAATTCTTTAATTGCATTTTTTGTTTGTATTTGTAATTGAGCTAGAAATAATATGCTTTCTTGCACATTTGACAAGTCAAATCTCTTTTGTCAATAAAGAGATTTAGGAAGGTTTCTAATCAATAATTAGTAATTCCTTCTTATGACAAAGTCATAAGCTTTTTATAGGATTACTAAGAAAAATCTTCATTATAAGGAAATTATAATTTTCAAAACCTGTCGAAATCTTTTCGCGTCGTCACATGATTAGTTACTTACAAGGTTTAATATGCCAATTATACTATGATTTGTACCCTCTCATGACCACCAATTAAGTGGCCGTGGCCTTGAATTTCGCGACTTAAAGTTCAAGTTACCATGGCTACCATTAGCTCTAGATCATGGTCACGAGCTTGAGCGACCATGGCATTCGCAAGCTTGAGCATGAATGGCTCTAATGGCTGCAAGCTTAGAGCTTGAGTTGGTAGCGATGGGCGTCGCAATGGACTCCTATCTCTTTCTCAATTTGTATGTGGTGCCAATTTGGTGCTACATAAATTGAGCAAGTCATAGCATTGCATGTGTATAAATGTGTTCATGTCAATAGTCTATGTCGGCAAAAATCGACCTTCATAGGAAAAAGTATAACCCAAAGATTGCTTGATGTTTTTGAAAAAAAGTAGAGCAACGTTTTGCGAGAAGAAGAAAAAAACGGTAGGAGAATGAGTTTGATTTTTCAGTAAATAATAATGACCAATCGGGACATTATCTATTTCTTTATTTATTCTTTGCTGGTGCTAGCTTTTGCTGTCCGGTCTCACCTTTCAAGCCTAAGAGGTAGGGATTGAGCACCGCACCTTCCCATCCAAATGGGACGGCAGCTAACTAGGCGAAGCTTAAGCTGACCAATATGAACTTATCTTGGATCCATTTATGCTGTAGAAATATGCAAAGCAAGTTATATATTTCGAAATATTCCAAATAAATTCACGAGACAAATAGTGGTGGTGTAAAAGAAAATTCATTGCAAATGGAGCAAAATTTGGAAGAGAAAGGGACATGATGTGCCATCCTCATCCCCATCTCAACATATACCAAAACCAGCATACTGATTCACCAAATTCGAAAGTTAGATGAAAGCCATTATGACTTAGCCACGGCGAGGGAGGTGGGTAGGTCGAATACCAGTTTGTTTCTTGGGCATCACGGCGCACTAAAAAACCTTAACAAATCCCCCACGAATTTGTCATACTCCCATGCCATCTCCAAAAATCACAGCCACACGATACCGCCCCCTCCCCTTCCTTTCTTTCTCTCTCTTTTCCTTCTTTTTCTTGGCTATTGATAGAGAACCGCGGGACAATAAGGTGCACACAGCACGCAACAGCATTGGGGAGGTTCGGGTCGGTCAGATCTTTTAATTCTTTAATTCTTTATTTTTCAAGAAATTAAAAAATATAAAAGAAAAACGATTTTCAATATGGGAAAAAGGGGAGGAAGAGGAGGAGGATCGACACCGGTGGATTTCGGCCATGATTTGTGGCATCGAGCGGTGGTGAGTTTTTTGCCTTCAGGGGGCCAGCTGTTCCTCTCCCCATCAATCGGGCCCAGCGCCACCACCCTCCCCTCCCCTTCCTTATCCCCTTTATCATTGTATTTTTGTCTCCCTTCACTACGAAAAACGATTCGGATTCATTTATTTTTAATAAACAGTTTTAAAATTACTAGTGCTCTGGCAACGCACATCATAAAACTAGTCTCTCTGTTAAACATTATGGTATTTTCAAATCGGGGATCGCATTCAAAGTTCTTGTGCGGGGTAGTTGCTGTGAATTTTAATTTCAGTTCTCTTGATTATCTTTAATTTTCGAGTGCAAAAATTATCAAGTGAACATTCGGCCTCAAAATATAAGCTAAGCTAACCATAAATCACTCCATTGAATTGAACGCGCATGTGAAAAGTACCAGCCCAAAATGAAATTTGCAAGAGAAATTCCAATGCCCCTGATCTACTAAGATACTCAATACTAAGATAAAAGATGTGAGCAAAATAAGAGACTTCCCAAATTAAAAAGAAGAAAAGAAAAGGAAATAATATGGTCCCACCATAAAATAAAGAAAAACCCCGATAGCAAAGTGAAGCCGTAGAGCGAACAACGAACTGGGTAAAAGGCCCAACTTGCGGATGGACTGCGCTCAACAAGAGGCCTATATTCAGAGAAGGCATGACAAGAAAGAAAATTCACGGTAATTAGTTTTTACTCATAAAGAGCATGGCCCAGGGTGTTTCTAAGAGTCCATTATTTTGAAGGCCAAGGTTTAGCATAAACTCACGCTATGGAGATCGATGAATTCTACTAACCTACGGCTGTTAATATAACTTCGTATATTGACATGACCCACCGCTCGTAAAAATGTCCTAAGTTGATTTAATAAAACATTATATTAAGCACGTTCCATCCCAAAGATTAATTTTTTGAATAGGAAAAAAAAAAGTAGATGCTATATGCAGATTCCAATGTTGATTCTTCGAAACAAAATTCTTTGACAATCTATTAACAACTTTGCCTGAACGAGTTAAGCCAGTCTTCACTTCCAATTCTTCATGGATAATAAAAGTTGTGCACACGGGAAGATGGAAAGGATATCTGTAGAGGTTAATGGCACTTGCTTCATTTTCTTCTTTTGTTTTTGTGCTTCTTCTTTATTTGAAGTTGCATGCTTGACAGATCATATTAGTCATCTTCTCAATTCAACAGAAATACAATTGCACCAAGAAATATGGAGAGAAGATATTAGAAACAAGCTTTCATAAAAGAAATGACATTTCAAGCTATCTCGATGACATCTTTATTAATTGAATTTATAAAGCTAGTTTACAGAGACAACTCCTCAAACAATTTCATCATCCATGAAATTTGGTGGCCTTACCCTTTGGCTTCTTGGTCTACTCAGCTGCTCTTCTCTCCAACATCCTCACACCTCGCACGAGCCATTTGGGCCTTCCCGTTTCAAATGAAATGTATGTTATCGAAATCCCAATTACGATTCCCGATGCATAACCTATCCACGTTGTTTTTTGTTTGAGCCAACTCTCATGCTCTTCTTGGTCGAAAGTTGATGAGGACGATGAAAGAGGAGTTTGTGCATCGCCAGGGCATGCTTTTGGCAATGGAGTTCCACAAAGACCTAGATTCCCATTAAACGAGTTGCTTGAGAATGTGCTCAATTGCTTATCTTGTGGAATTCGACCGTGAGTTGGTTCTTCGAGAGGTTTAAGCACCCAAGGGATGCCAAATCTCCCAATTTTCTAGGAATTGCCCCACTAATTTTGTTCGAAGATAGATCAAGCCATCCAAGATTGGTCAAATTCCCTAGAGTCAAAGGGATGGAACCTGTGAGATGGTTATGAGAAAGGTTGAGCCCTACGAGAGAGTGGAGCTGTCCAATAAATTCGGGGATATTCCCTTGGAAAGAGTTGTTTGACAAGTCAATAAGTGTGAGGAAGGTGAAGATCTTCACTAGCCAAATCTCTTGCCCTTTCATGGTCAGGGTCACGGAATTTTCATATGATCTCGATCGGGAATTCTCTCCCCAAATATCCCGTGTCATATACAAGGATTTGTCTTGCCCATTTTTGCCATTCATCATGGCTTTAAGGCTCATTATCAAGTCGGTTGGCAAAGGACCGCTAAAGTTGTTGTTGGAGAGATCCAAAATGTGTAACTTAGGAAAAAGGTGACCTCCCGTGGGTATATTCAAAAGGCCCTTCAAATTGTTGGACCTTAAAACAAGAATTTTTAGTTCTGGGAGTGTTCCCAACCATCTTGGAAATGTATCCTCTATCGATTGTCGTTGAGATCCGAACTTCTAGGTGCCTACATTTAACAAGCGACCGAGGCAACGTGCCTTCAAACTGATTTTGACTCAAGTCAAGAGTCATCAAGCCACTTCTCAAAGAAAATGACCGAGGAATTATGCCCTCAAGGTAATTCATTCGCAAGTTCAAAACTGACAAATTGGTACCAAAATTTGTTAAACACCGAGGCAAACTACCTGTTAAGGTGTTGTTGGATAAGTCAATGATCTCAAGCTTGGTGAAATTGCATATGAAAGAGGGGATCTTTCCTGTCATCTTATTAGATGCAATGGAATAATAGAATGTGATAGGAGATGGAAACGGAATTGGCCCTCCGAACTTGTTGTTTGACAAATCTAGTACATACAATGAGGAGTTTGAGAAAATCTCTGTGGGCCACCTTCCAGTGAAATTATTGTTGGAAATAGATAAAGTGAAAAGAGTAGGGAAGGAGAGTCCAAATGCAGTAAAGTTGATCTTACCATGAAATTTGTTGAATTGCAAATCAAGGTCTTGAGATATGGTACTTCTAGCCAATGTGGAAAAATATCGGTGAACTCATTGTGACCGAGAACTAGTGTTGATAAGTTCACACATCGACTAGGGCGCGTGGTAATGGTCCTTGTAATTTATTGTTGCTCAAGTCTAGATTAAGGAGATTGGTTAGATTACCAAAACATGATGGTATATTCCCAAAGAGATTATTGTCAAACAAAGATAATGATTGAAGTGAAATCAATGGCAAATTAAAAGGGGATTTCACCGTGAAACCATTTTTAGAGGCATCAAATGCAAAAGTAGAAGGTGGCAGAATGGGGAGTGGTCCACGGAATGAGTTGTTCCAAATGTCAATAAACTGCAAGTTCGTCTTGTGCAAATGTTGTATACCTCCCTCTAGAAGGTTATTAGAAAGATCCAACATTTCCATTGTATCATGGCTTATTCCCCAGAACCACATCGGGATCTCCCCACTAATCCTATTAAAAGAGAGGTCTAAGTATCTTAATCTTTTCAATGAAGTCAAGAAATAGGGAAACTTGGTCAAGTTGCAAGAATACAACCCCAATTGTTCAAGCTTCGGGAATGTATACTCAAGTGCATCATAGATTAGATTTAGTTCTTGAGAAACGAAAAGGTCTCGGAGATTTTTAAGCTTTTTAAAATTTTCAAACTCTACTACCTCACTAAAGTTATTATTGGCAATCCGCAAAACTTGAAGTTGGTGGAGATTCCACATTGATGAGGGGATGTGTCCTGTGAATCTAGAATAACTAAGATCTAGAATTGTTAAATTCTTCATGTTACCAATTGAATTGGGTATTTCTCTGAAAAGCTTGTAAATTGGAGAGACAAAAACTCAAGAGGACTAGTCCAATTGGATTTGGGAAGAATCCCAAACAAGTTAGAATTGTCACTTATATCGAGAGTAGTGAGGCTCGGTAATTGAAAAACAGTACCTGGAAATATCCCCCTAAGGAACAAGAAACAACGCTTAGATATGTCAAAGAAGAAGACAAATTTGCAAAGGACTTTGGTGAAACCATGGACATGTCTACTTCATCAAGAACAAGCTTTCTCAACACTGTTAAATTATGAACAATCATTGTGAAGATTGAATTTTCCAACTTGAGAGAAGATGGTGAGTGTGTGTCCAAAATATAATTGACGAGAGATCAAGTGACACCAACTCGGAGAAGTGAGAGATTTCACTGGGAACAATACCCACAAATTGTGAACTAGAGAGATTTAGATGAGTCAATTTTGCAAATGCACTCAGATTAGGCGAAATGTGTGAGCCAATAAAGTTGTTACCGAAAAGATTGAGGCTCGAAGATGGCGAAGGAGGAAGAAGGAGCTATTGGACTGGAGAGGGCCATGAAGCCAAGCGCAAGCAAGATCGAGACCGATGACGTTACCGGTGACACCGTCACAAGCGACACCATCCCACGAGCAGCAATCTATGCTCTTATTCCATGAGTTTGTTTTTGGATAAGATATGACAAGGTCATTCCAATCACAATGGTACGAGGCCTCCCTATCAAGCACAAAGGAATTCTTAAAATGGAGCAAGACATCACGTTGTTCGGGAGGGCAATGGGATGAAACAAATCGAAGGGAAAAATGTAAGAAAAGTTGAACGAGGAGGTGGAGGATTTGATGCCACCTCATTATGCAATTAAGCATGTAGGCGAGTTTATTGGTGGTGGAGCAGAGTGCTTCCACTTATATAGCCTTTCCATAGTGTGAAGTGATCACATGAGCTTTCTCTTAAAGGTGGAAGTCAAAGTCTTCTTAAAATGAAATAATCGGATCGCAGAATTTCCATGGGAAAGAGCCTTGGTGGGGTCCAAGTGTGGAAAATTATTAGTGTTATATAATTTCCAATGAAAAACTCTTCTAGGAAATTGATCTCTCTATTACTTGCCAACGATTAATTATGAGAAAAGGGAAAGAAAAGACGCGGTTTGGTAGAAATCAAAGTCCTCATCGAACGAGATTACTGGGGTCACATATTTGGTATTCTTTTTTTATTGTCTTGGCTGATTAATTGGGCTGCAAAAAACTGGTGCCATAAAATTTCCAAGGAAAAGTCTTCTTTGAAACATCCTCTTACGGCAATATCGTGCCACGGTACAAACTCGATGTCACGGCACTAACAACTCTATTTGACAATCGAGGAATTTGACCTTCCTATATTCTTTAATCACAATTTTTGTTGGTATTTATAGATGAGCTAAAGAATCACAAAAGTGTATTCTTTATATTTCATTTGCTAGTAGAGAGAATTAGGGTGATTGTAATGTCAATTCATCCATTAAAGACACAAATAAAATTTCATAACTTGGCTATTGAAAATTAATAATTCTCTATGACAAAGCTCTTAAGCTATACATAGGATTATTGGAAGCTTTCATCATGACAAAATAATAAGTTTCAATCCTGTTGAAATCTTTTTCACTTCTTCACGTGACTGGTTTCTTACAAGACTTATGGTGCATTTGGTTAAGCTTTCTTAAGGAGCTTTCGACCTTTAAAGCCCTTTAGGAAATGCTAGGGTATTCGGTGTGAGATTTTGTGGGATTATTAATAACTATTCTAAAAACTTAAACTGTTAGATAAATGTATGGTTTATTATTTAAATATTATAATACTCTCCCTCATATTTAGTTTGGTCTTTTGCATAATACCAATTGTGGAAATTTAATTAGGAGACAAATAGGGCCTAGTAAGATTTGAACCTAGGATTTTCATTTCTATACCATGAGAGATTTTATAGGACCACTTCTAACTATAGTAAAAAAACTTAAGCTGTTAGGTGAATGCGTAGTTTATTATTTAAATATTCTAACATTTGGCAAGTCTTTCTAAGTAACACTTGCAGAATGTTGAAACTATGTTAAATAATTTTGTTTTCCAAATTTATCCTCGCAAATTCTTTAGTTTTCCAATTTTGCCCCTCATTGTTATTGTTCATCTTCTTTGCGAGGCGGCCAGCGAGGATTGCACAACCCACAAGATGGCTACGTGAGGTCACACAATCGTCCTTTCTTAAAGAGTATTTTTGCATTTGTATTCAAAATCCATTTAAAGTTAAATCCAAACCCACGCTTGATATGCTTGTTATACTAGGTAGTTGGATTATTGTAAATTGTTTATAATGTGTAATAAAAGGTCTCGGGGATGTCAAGGCACCAAATTCAACATTTACTTTTGGTTAGGCAAACATAAGATTCGGCACATTTTCCCTATCGTGATGGAAAAGATGCTTGTCTTTGGATATGACACGACATGGTCATTCTAATCACAGGAGTCTAATGCCATGATGCCATGCTATCAAGCACGAAGAAACTTTTAAGATGGAGCAAGACATCGCATTGGTCAGGAAGGTGCAAAGGAAAGCGAAGGAATGAATGAAAGAACAAGTGGAAACAAAGGACATAAAAGGAATTGATGCCTTTCCATTTTGCAATTTAGCATTTCCACTTATGATAAAGACCCTTTTGCATCGTGAAGTAATCAACATGGGTCATCTTTGTAAGGTCAAAGTCAAAGTCTTCTTAAAATAGCCTTATTGGGACACGGAATTTCCATGATGGTGGTTTCTTGCGTGTGGAAAATTTTAGTGCCATGGAGATTTTCCATGGAAAAATCTTCTTGAAGCATCCCGTGCTCGAAATGTCTTGACACGTGTATGGCACCCAACGTCACGGCATTCACAACTCTACTTCACAATTGACAAATTTGACCGTTTGAAATTCTTTAATTGCATTTTTTGTTTGTATTTGCAATTGAGCTAAAAATAATATGCTTTGTCGAAAGTATTATCAAATGATAGTGCAACATTTGACAAGTCAAATCTCTTTTTGTCAGTAAAGAGATTTAGGAAGGTTTCTAATCAATAATTAGTAATTCCTTAAAATGACAAAGTCATAAGCTTTTTTATAGGATTACTAAGAAAAATCTTCATTATAAGGAAATTATAATTTCAAAACCTGTCGAAATCTTTTCACGTCGTCACATGATTAGTTACTTACAAGGTCTACTATGCCAATTATACTAGGTGTTTGAATACTTGTAAATTGTTTAAACATATATATTATAAGATCTTAGAGGGTGTTGGGGCACCTAATTGAACATTTACGATCGATTATGTTAGCACAAAATTCGCATATTATCCTCATATTTGATGGAAAAGGTGTCAAAACAATGGAACAACTAAGCGAATGGGGCGTAATTCGTAGATTGGGAATTTATGTAAATCGGTACATCTCGTTACTGAGGTACATTTTTTATTTGTTTTTCCTTTTTTTTAAGATGATAACATGGGAGGAAGCTCGGATCCGAGAGCTTTCTTTGATAAAACTTTGCAGGAAGTTGTTTGGCACCGATTTTGCTGTCAATTATGATTTAGGCATTTTACAATATTCTCCAACCCTCGTTGACTTGGAAATGAGCGTGATCCTTATTCATTTTAAATGTTGGAGACACGATGATTGCTCACGAACTATGTTCGCACAGCTCATGACGACAAAAGATGCTTTTAATGCTGGACTCTTGCCGACTTCGATGAACAAATGAGCTACGGTTAATCCAGTTGGTGTTTTTTTATGTGAAAAAAAGAAATTTTGGCCAGATTTGTCACTTACCTAAAAGTGGTGCTTTTTTACTAGATAAAAAAAAAATTGAGCTAGATTTCTCTCTTCACCTAAAGTTGTTGCTTTTGTTTTTTTTTTTGGCCCAAACAAAAAGAAAAAAGGGCTAATTTTCATAGGCTTAGCTTAGGGGTCCTTTTTTTATTGGGTCTACGTGATGCAAAATGGGCTTAACGGATGAGCTAATGTAAATGGGTAAATGGGCTTTCGAATTGGACCGAATTCATCCCCTTTTTTCTTTTTCTTTTTTTGTAGGTTTGCTTATTATTTTGTTTATTTATTTATTCTTTTGTCATTATCTTGCTTTTTCTCTTTCATTTTTTTGTTTTGTTTTGTACTTATACACGTACAAAAATTTGAAACCTATTTTCTATACTGCAATGAATCGACTTAGTCTTTTTCATTTGTTTTTTTTTTTGACATTCAACCGCTTCCTTCACGTACGCCAGTGTTAGTTTATTTACTTTATTAGCGAAGTGCATGATGAACTTCCCAGCAAACACTTCGTTCGTGAGAAGTTGACGAGGGTTACCGAGAATCAAAAGTAAAAAGCCTAGTAAATGCGACTCCATTATCAGAAAACAAACGTCTTTTGAAGGACTATGGGTGTGTTTGGGATGTTTGGTAAATTTTATTGTAAAAGTCCATTATGAAGTATTTTCGAGTAAAATGGTGTTTGCGAAAATTATATTTACAAAAAATTTTGTTATTCATATAAAAAAAAAAAAAAAAGTTGGCCGGCCAAAACAAGTAGTCGCCGACGAGGAGCAAGCGGTCCGGCGAAGGCGTAGTTTGACGCAGGCCGTCCGGCAGAGGTAGGCGTTCCGGCGAGGCTTGCGTGTTGCTCGCCGGTGGGTCGCAGGACCCAGATCGCAAGGCCTCGGCGGAGGTCGCAGTATGTCGGGCGATCCTATAGCGAGGGTCGAAACGACCGGATCTGAGGTCGCGACCCATCTGGTTGCAAATGACCTCCGGCCACCTCCGCGACGAGGTTGTGGGTCGCCAAAGGTCACGATGAGGTGGAGGAGGTCGCGCGCCGCGACCCAAGCAACCTCCGCGACCTAGATTTGGGTCGCGGCAAGGTTGTGGGTCACCGGAGGTCGCGGCAAGCGTGGGTCGCCGGAGGTCGCGGCGATAGCTCGCCGTGAACCAGGCGACTTCTGTGACCGCCGCGACCTAGGCGGTCGCGATGAGGTGGAGGAGGTCACGTGCCGTGACCCAAGCGACCTCCGCAAACTAGATCTGGGTCGCGGCAAGGTCTTGGGTCGTCGGAGGTTGCGGCGAGTGTGACCGTCGCGACCTAGAACCTAGATCTAGGTCACGGCAAGGTGGCGGAGGTCGTGTGCCGTGACCCGGGCGACTCCACCACCTCCGTGACCCAAGCACGCGACCTCCGCCACCTCACCGCGACCTAGATGCGGGTTGCGTGACCGGTCGGCGACGGTTGCCGGGGTGCCGCGACCACGCCAGCCTCTCTTGCCCGTCGCCGACCCATCACAACACCTCACCGGCCTCTCGACGAAGAAGAAGATGAACGGTGCCGGGCCATTCCCAAATGCTGAAAGCCCAAGACAGCCATTCCTTCAATGTGAGTTTTATTGGGTGTTCCCAAACACCCAATATTTGGGCAAATGGGCTTTGGACCTCCAAAGAGCTTTCAAAGTGGTTAAACACAAGTAAGTGCAGAATGATAAAAGCTGATTCACATATTGCATGCATACTTCACAAAAAGTCCTGCCACAGTTAAAGATTTCTCAATAGCAACTTCATATAGCATCGAAGCCAATAAATGGTTTCTTATTAGCTTCACTTACTAGGTTTAACATGTCATGCATTGCTACGATAGCTCCTTCATGGTACCTGAGAGCTGAGCTATATCCCAGATTTTAAACTTAACAGTTGCACCATTTACGACCAAAGTTTGAGAAAAGAAAGTAGTAGTGATTGTTGATTCTTATAGGATTAAGAGTACTTCATAGCTGAAAATCATAATTCAAAAGTCTAGTTTTGTGAACCTAAAATTCAGTGAAATGGCCTTCAATAAACCGCAGCAATAAGCTAAATTTTCAAGCTCCAACATCTCCAAGAAGCACCTAATGTACGGAAAACTACAAGCGAAAACAGAAGGTTGGATAAAATAAGTAATTAACGCGTGAAAAAAGAAGAACAAGAAACAAATCATAAAACTAAATCATAACCATTTCAAATTTAAGCAAGCATGAACACTTAAGGAAATATAGATAGAGGTTATCAACAAAATTAACTCAAAAAATAAGATTTTTCCTCATACATATAAATAAATCACTAGCCATTTCTATAATCGATATGGGCTAATCCTCACATTCTGCAACCAAATGATTAGTTGAAAGTCACGATGTCACGGAGAAGTAATGAATGGATAATTCTCCATCACTTCCATCTCAAGATAACTTCTGCAAAGAGAGATGTCTTGAAAGTGGAAAAAAATGACTGCATAGGAGCCTCTAACCACTGCTCCTTACCTTCGCATTAGCTTCCTATTGCGTACACATAAGCCCTACGGATCAAATATACATCAGACTTTTCCAATCTAGCGTTACTAGAATTTCACTTTTCTACCCTGCTATTTTCCCACTTTGATTTATTTTTTTTATTTTTTTTATTTCTTCTTGGTTCTTCTTACTCCTCCTGCTCGTATCGACCCCTCTTCTCAGGGTAGTGCTGATCGTACCCTGCCTCTAAAATCGTTGAAAGCCGTTTTATATCGATGGCGGTAAGTATAATTACAGAGCCTTCGTCCCTCCCTCGAAGCGAGGCCTGGGCTTCGCGCCCCACCTCTGCGTCTCCGCATTCCAGCGCGCCGAGACTGACCCCATGTCCGCCGTCGTCGTCCCCACTTGCTCTTACATCTCGGTCCGTTCTCGAAACCCTTTGTCCTCTTACTCTGTTTCGGATATGTACCCTTGTCATGGAACGCTATGCCACCAGGTGTCCGATGAAATTACTCTGAGTGTGGAGATGGGTTTTTGTTGTTTCTCTGGGGCTGCTTAGCGATAGGAAGAGATGGAGCAATTCAATGCTTCTGGTTCAGTTGCTGCTTTCGTCTTCTGTCATAACTCATTCTTCCTGAACCCCATGGAATTGCTTGCCTCTGTACCGTTTCTTTTCCTAGTTTTTTATTCTGAACTTATAACCAGTGAACTCATATCGATATCTTCTTGCATTGGTTACTCTTATTGCACTCGGTTTTTCAATCACTATGAATTGAGAGTTCTTGGAAATGCTACTAACTGGTCGTTTGCTTGGGCAGGACACTTCTCTTCCGAGAAACCCATCTTGGAATTCAACTGTACTCTAAAGATCTCAAGTCCCATAAGGTAAAGTTTCTTCTCAAACTGGGTGAAAATAAAGGCAAAGTCTATGAGTGTCAAGTGGATGTATCTGCTAGCTTGAATTGCTCTCTTTTATTTCTTCTTTCTTGGTATCTGTCTCAGTAGGGTGTGGTTCCCCTGCATAGAGATGCTTCTTTCAGCAATGCAATTACAGGTTCTTCTTGGGTCAGTACGTTTACACTTCTTCGAGAGAAATAATGACTTTCAGGTGTTATGCATCCCTGAACACCATAGACATTTTAGTACTGTGATACATCCATATGAACATATCCAAAACCCGAGTGAGCAGTACGAGCTGTCCGATGCCAAAGCATCGCACGGCAGCAGGGTATCAAGGGCAAGATTGCACTGCCCGTGAATCAGATACAAGCAAAAGAAAAGTAGCTGTGAAGAAACGAAAAAGGAGAAGAGATTTGAAGTTGGGATTAGAGTTAGGGATTTGGAGAAGGAAGAAGAAGAAAGGAAAGTGAGAGATGAGAGAAAGAGAGAGAGCAATGGGAGCTGCGAGGAGACAAAAAAGAAGTCCGATGAAATTGGAGCGGTGCCCAGTGCGTACATATGGCAACTGATAATTGGATTACTGTAAATCCTATGTGGCACTACTCAAGCACCCAACTTTTTCTCTAAAGTACAATCATTAATTCTGAGACAGGCATGAAATTGCCTTAGGAAGAGGAAGATCTCCCATTTCACTGTCAGCAGGGGTGGAGCTTTCCTAACGCTGCAGAAGACATAGCAATAATCCTCCAGACCATTGCCATATCTTCTGATGAAAACTCTAGTGTTCCCTTTGGCTCCCTAAGTGATGATGTAGTACCTCCATCTGGACAAAGCAAAGGTGACTGCATGAATAACCGAAGTCCTTGTATGCAGTTAGTTAATCGTAACAATGGAGGTAATTTCTGGCAATGGTTGTTGATGTCAATAACTATTTACAAATTGAATGTGTTTGTCTATATATGCATTTGAATATTATGTTGTCTATCGAGACATACATTCTAATTGCAATTGAGTGTGAGTTCTTTCCTTAATTGTGACTATACTAATCCATGGAGCTTGGTGTAGAGCATACTGCAACTTTCTTCGGATAGAGGCTCTTGTTGCTGCTTCTGACTTCATTGAAGCATGTTCTAATAAGAGACTTGGTACATCCTAGACCCTTTTCACTCTTCTCTGTCATTCCTTGTGATTAGTGACTGCCGGTCGATGAAACTAAGATAATAATTGGGATTAGTTTGTGGAAAGAGAGAAAAGATACTTTTCTCTTATCACCTCTCGAAAGCAGGATCACTCCTCTCAAAACAGAAGAAAGGCCACTTGACACAAACTTGAAACCACCCAAAGCACAAACACAACAAATCTAATTTGGCAGCCACCAAGTTTTAGCGGCATGTTATATGAGCCATGTGGTCTGAATACAAAACATATCTGTGCACATCAGGAAGATGAGATCCACTCTGATTCACTTTCTCTGGATTCAGACACTGGGATCTTCCTGAAAATTGAAGTCCTTGTAAACAAGGGTGCGTATTATAATCATTTGGAAGATGCCCCGTCAAAAGGCACCCTGTACATTTAACAGAAAACTATCAATCTCAGAAGCTAAATTGCTAGAACAGCTAAGCTTGTAATTGCTGAGCGAAAGCTGCTCTTTTCTTGAGGTAGCCAGCTTAAAAGCCTCATCACTCCCTTATCAATATGCCAAATTATCCACCAGCTTCTTCTGATCTGTTGTAAGGTTTTGACAATCATAATTTCCAGAAAGAGAGGTTTATGCAGAGGATACGGAGTGTAAGACAATCTCTGGATCTTTAGGACCAGGTAACTTTTCCAGATGCTTGAAATTTAGCAGATACTTAAAATGATCATTCTGAGACAACTATCAAACAAGGACATTCCAGATACATGAAATTTACCTGACTAAGCTGTGCAAGCAGGGATTGAGAAGTTTTTCAAACAAGTGTCCAAGGCCAGAGCTCGAGAAAGCTACAAGAAATTAACATTGGCCCCTTTGGATATGCTATCCTAGATATGTTGGACAAAAACTACACAAATTAACCAGCTGAACATCTCTGTATAACTCTGTATAACTGCATATGGAGTCACATATGGCAAATCATCTGAACTGTTGATTTGCAGCATTCAGTAGAAACATCTTGATGAAACAGTAACTAAAAACCAGCTTATGCATTCATTGTTGAGGGGAAAGCGCAAAAGATGTGGGCATGTATTGAACTATCAACAGCATTGCAATTTGCACACTCATCTATAGACGTGCTGGAAACCAAGCCAACTTATACATAGACTTACCCAGCAATACGGCTGATATGAAGTGTCTATTTGCAGAAGGCCTATTTGTATAATAGAAATAAATAGCCAACAGAGACACTCTGATCATTACCAAATAAGAAGTTTGCCTTAAAAAAGGATCATTTAAATTTTGTACCCAGATAGGATTAAGAAAGACGTTGGCAATCTACAATTATCAACTTCGCCCATTTGAAGACATTACCACAGCGAAACTCGCACAAGAAAATTAAAGACGCAGAACTAGGCTTCAAAATTAGCACTCATCAAGAATTGAATTTCTGAGGGAAAATAGAGATAGTATGACTGCATACAATATTCCATCACTATTATCCTTTTCTACAGGTCAAAAATTTTCCTGTTGGTCACCAAACAAAAGCTATACTAATTCAAGATCAAATCTAATTCGCCTTATGAAGAAGGCTAAAGTGAAACTTGCTAGCACTAGGATCCCAATATATCCCGACCTCATCGCCAGCCACCAACCCCTCCGTTTCACGAACTCCTTGATCCAACCCCTTGAGGACGTAGGACCCAGACGACGCCCAGAACACGAACACCAGTCGATGCTCAGAGCACGTGTCCACATCCCTCACGATGACGTCGGCCCCCTTGCCGCCCTCAATTTGCCTCACCATCTCCTCGCTCATCCATCGCAGCAAGTGGCTCATCACAAAGTCCCGCCCAATCAAGAGCCTCGACAGGTGGCCGAGATCACTCTGCTTAAGCTTCTTCTTGATCTTGTAAGGGTCGAAGAGCAGCACCAACTCTGTAGACACTCCCTCGGTATCACATCCTGAGTCCTCTCCCTTTCCCTTCCGCGTTCTTTTGTACTTCGCCGCCTCTCGCAATTAAGGTTTCAGCGTCGGCGAGTGAGGCCATGGATTTTCGCTTCCGTTGGGTGGGAGCGATTCCTCGAAGAGGGTCGCCGACTTCCTTCATGTTCTGATCAGGCGCCAGGGGGAAGAATTCACGAGCCACCACCACTATTGCAGGTGAAATATCTCCGGCCCCTTCGTCGCGACTCTTCAGTACGTCGTCGCCGATGGGAGGCGATGCAGGGCCAAAGAAATCGATGAGCTTCATGGGTTTTTCGGGTTGAAGAAACAGGAAAGTGCTTCGGAAAGACAGGAGGACATAGGCTCGCAGGTTAGAGAGGGAAATATATAGTTTACCGTTGGAATGGGAGGGGGTGACGTCATCAATCTTCGTAGTGAAGTTTTGGGAGTGTGCTGAGGAGTGAGGGCCTGAGAGGCTCTTTCCTAATTTGAGTCAGGTTAAGATAAGTAAAATAGGAAATAACTTCAAGATTCAAGATTTTATTTCCTAATTTGTTACGCTATTTTCATCATGTAATAGGACGAACTTCAGAGGGCCGGAACAAAACTATATATATATATATATATATTTTAACAAAAGAAAGATTTCTAAATGTTTATCATAATGAGTTTATCACAATCTTGGGAAAAAAATAACACGGAAAATAAAGAAAAGAAATGGGATCGGTGTGGGAAATTGTACATTCGTCTTTCCTTTGTCTTTTTTTTCTTAAATCAATTTGATCAAATTTTTAGAGTGGGACAATTTCCTGATTTTCTTTTGTTAAATATGTTGTAGGGACAATAGTACCAAAAATCTTAATCATGCCTATTATGACATCAATAATCAAATTCTTTTTGGTATCATCAAATATCTTAAATTATACCATTTCTAGTAATAATGCATGGACAAAGGGGTACTTTTTAAAACTTATACAAGCAAGTATAGTTTAGGATTAAGGTGGAAATTCCCTTATATTTTCTGTTTTCCTCCAAGTTCCTTCTCGTTATTGCCTTCAATTATGAACTATATTCTTTTTATTTTTCTTTTTTGTTCAAGTGACGACATTTCTCTTTCCAAATCTTCGTTCCTCTTTAAAAATAAAATAAAAAATGAGAGGTTCTTTTTGCACTGTGGAAGAATGCTTCCTTCTAGGGAAACCAGTTTGGATGGAATACTGTTAAATTCCTTTTATACATACTTTTTCTAAGTAAACAATTTCATTTGTTCAAAGTCATTATACATCTGTCGAAAAGAGTGAAACCTCATAACCCAAAAAAAAAAAAAAAAACAGAGAGAGGGAGAGGAGAGGGAGAGTCAAACAAGAGCACTATAAGCTAGAGCCAACTTTCAGCAAATCATAACACTAAATATTACTAATTATTTCGGACAAGTAGCACATTAATTGCTATAATTAATTAATTAAATATTTATTCAATTAAAATTACTAAAAGTGATAGTCTTCTCTTTAGCATAATTTAATTGATTAATTTGATAGATTGCAACATGACTGACACATTTTAAATTTTTATATTTTTTGCCGATTTATCTCGTGAATCTTTTTTCGGGATATTTTTTCGAGATATTTTTCTCTCTTAAATAATTAGAGTCAAAGTGTTTTCTTGAAAATGAAGACCGAATTTATTTTTTTTGAATCCATCAGACAAATGCAATGACGACGCAAACCAAGAGGAGCACTAGCGGGGCCCACCTCTAACGGAACTCCACTTTAGTCGCGCAATGGGGGCGCGAAGGTTTGAACCCCTCCTCCCGGATGAGGGGGTAGGGCGCAAACCAAGCGCGTCACCGCGGGTAGGGTGAAGACCGAATCTTTTGTCCATGAGAATTTGCCAAATTTTTATTGCGAGGACAAATGGGTTCGCAAGTCTTCAAACCCTATTAGGACAAATTATATGGTGGACTTTGAAATTATTGCACCAAATAACTCTGTCGTCATAGCTATGAACGGTCACGAAACTTTCATAGCTAAAAGATCGAAACTTTAGTTGCCTCTGACCCTATTACCTAAAACTTGTCATGATCATTATGGTATATTCAGAATATGTTATCATATTGGACCGCGGGTTTTTCGCTATTATGCAAATTTTGAAAGGTTTAAACACGGATGATCAAAAGACTTGGCTCTTCGTCCCTCGGATATATTGGACCGTGAATTAGGCTCACTTGACCCTGCCATTCGACATACATGATAAACCATCTAGAAATGCAGATAATAGATTAAACATCTCCTGAAGACCGTCCTTCCATTTTATTTTATGTTTTTTTGTATAGGTTGATAATGAAAAAAGGAAATATCACGGGTTCCATTCTTTTTTTATATGTTAAAAGGTTGTAAAGTTGATACAGGAGTTTATCCTACTGACAATGACAGATATTATGTAGTTCGAGAAGTTTTAAGTTATCAAAAGAAGAAAATCGAATGTTTATGGAATTTAATCATTTTATCAGCACTCTGCTGATGTGCTCAAGTGTCAATGCTAAGTGATAGAAATACAATATGTGGTGTTAATGCATCACATCACTTCCACATATGATTAGAACTGAATTGAGATTTGAAGTAAGCCCGTTAGACATGAAGCAAGAGTGAGGGCTTGTAGGCACTAATGCATGAGCAAGGGCCTTACCATATTTGGGCCAAAGCCCTCATCCATATGTACGGAAATTGATTCTTATTTTGAGTTGTTTTTAAATAATACTTGTAAGTCCTTACAGCATGCGTAAGAGTTAATTTGAATGTTAGTAGGCACGAGAGATTTTATGAATTGTTTTTATTTATGACGTGGCGCATTGTTTAGGAATTGATGCTCCGTCATCATTACTCTTGATAATTACAAGCTTGGCTATGAGGAATTTTCTACTGCAAATTCGGGATTGAGAACAATTTAGGGCTCGCTTTACATGGGAATATGTCCCTTTCTTTCTCTCTTTCTCTCTTTTGTTGCGTTGAAGGCCGATTTATGTTCCTTGCTCAATTGAGCTTATACATTCCGTCCCCAGCTATCGTTACATTCGTTATATGATATCCAAAACCTTGGGGAGAGATGTGGACTCACTTAGCAAATAATTATTAAAGTAGAATGGATGGACAAGGCTTAGAGAGGCTAACACGACATATCAATCACTCTATATCTATCATCCTTTTATTCTCATCTCCTCTATTAAATAGATGGGAAGAGTCAATTATAACGATCAAATTTCTTCCGCATGGAATGTGACTCCAGAAGAGACTATTATTTTTCTGTCCTTTGAAGGATGAGACTGCACTTGATAACCATATCACCCCTGTAAACAAGTAAATGTGAGACTTGACATAAAATTGTCACTCGAAGGTTGTCATTATCTACTCATTCCATGCAAGGACACTCCTCCTATTTGATGTGCGAGTATGTTCGTTGAAAACTAAATTATTTGAACCCTCGATCTCGTCAAGTAGGACCGGCTAGGGGTCTAGCCTCTCTCGAACAACACATGTATTAATATAGATCTTGCTATGGTACCATTTGTTAATGCTCCAACTAGTGCCATGTGAATCAAGTCCCTAGAAAAGGTACTTAGGTGGTGCGTATAGTTACCCACACCGGTGGGTCTTAAGTTGAAAAAGTACTTCCAGCTATCAAATCTTGGACTTCAAAGGCTTTAAAGTATTATTAGATTTATGTATTAGCTGAAAATAGGGGAAACATAATATAGTTTTATATTTTATGCCCAAAAATTCATTATTAAATAGTTTGTATCTAGGTCCAACCAACATGCAAACACAAGCTACATATAAAATTTTATATTTTGTTAACAAAATTGGTTATATTTGATATATACTAGCAAGTGTGGACAAGCATTGGATGTATGCAAACAAAAAATTTGTTTAAAATATTTTATAAAATTGTCTTATTATGAGATATTTAAGTTATTAATTGATGAAATGTCATTGACCTGATAGTGTATCCGCATATATGGAAGAGAGATATATCAACATTTGAAAATTTCTAGTAAGGTAGTATGATAGAAAAGATTCAAATTTAAAATTTAAAATATGTGAAAGATAAAAAAGAATCGCTATTTTTTTTACTTTTCCATTGATTAAATATCACTTGTGAGATATTTTGAGGAAGAAAAAAAGGAATTGCGATCCCTGTGGTCCACTTTAATTATGTAATAGTGGATTTTAATAATTAAAGAAAGAAAGAAAGAAATTAGAAAAAATAAAATAGATTAAGTGCGTGCGCGTGTGTGATAGAGAGAGAGAGAGAGAGAGAGAGAGAGAGAGAGATTCAACTGAAACTTTTACCATTAGAGGAAAAGATTATGCTGAAGACGGCGGCTGAGCTTATTTTTATTTGTTTCTAATTCAACTTGTACTTATTTTCACGGTTCCAAATTGTAAGTAATTGTAGTAAAAGACCAAAATTTAAGAATGCCATGGCATGTCAGGTGAAACTTTAAAGGATTGACGAAGAATCAATTTATGTAATAGTGGATTTTAATGTACATCCCGTTGAAGCTAGATTGGGAACCACAAGCTTGGTCTGCAACTTCATTGAGAAATTGATAGACGTCACAACAAAGGGGTTCAGACGTCCCGAATGACTATTCAAATATTACTATTGAAGGGTTGTCGGACTATATTGAACATGTGGCAATCTATAGATGATAAGTGGTGAATGGGAATGACAAATAATATCCATATGTTTCACAGGCCAATGCATATCCAACTTTTTAAAAAAGTGGTGGAATTATCACGTATCCAATAAAATAACAAGTGATGTCATGTCATGATTAA
>CM027864.1:47927857-47937459 GCA_016097605.1 Eucalyptus guilfoylei | reverse complement strand
CCCTAAACCCTAAACCCTAAACCCTAAACCCTAAACCCTAAACCCTAAACCCTAAACCCTAAACCCTAAACCCTAAACCCTAAACCCTAAACCCTAAACCCTAAACCCTAAACCCTAAACCCTAAACCCTAAACCCTAAACCCTAAACCCTAAACCCTAAACCCTAAACCCTAAACCCTAAACCCTAAACCCTAAACCCTAAACCCTAAACCCTAAACCCTAAACCCTAAACCCTAAACCCTAAACCCTAAACCCTAAACCCTAAACCCTAAACCCTAAACCCTAAACCCTAAACCCTAAACCCTAAACCCTAAACCCTAAACCCTAAACCCTAAACCCTAAACCCTAAACCCTAAACCCTAAACCCTAAACCCTAAACCCTAAACCCTAAACCCTAAACCCTAAACCCTAAACCCTAAACCCTAAACCCTAAACCCTAAACCCTAAACCCTAAACCCTAAACCCTAAACCCTAAACCCTAAACCCTAAACCCTAAACCCTAAACCCTAAACCCTAAACCCTAAACCCTAAACCCTAAACCCTAAACCCTAAACCCTAAACCCTAAACCCTAAACCCTAAACCCTAAACCCTAAACCCTAAACCCTAAACCCTAAACCCTAAACCCTAAACCCTAAACCCTAAACCCTAAACCCTAAACCCTAAACCCTAAACCCTAAACCCTAAACCCTAAACCCTAAACCCTAAACCCTAAACCCTAAACCCTAAACCCTAAACCCTAAACCCTAAACCCTAAACCCTAAACCCTAAACCCTAAACCCTAAACCCTAAACCCTAAACCCTAAACCCTAAACCCTAAACCCTAAACCCTAAACCCTAAACCCTAAACCCTAAACCCTAAACCCTAAACCCTAAACCCTAAACCCTAAACCCTAAACCCTAAACCCTAAACCCTAAACCCTAAACCCTAAACCCTAAACCCTAAACCCTAAACCCTAAACCCTAAACCCTAAACCCTAAACCCTAAACCCTAAACCCTAAACCCTAAACCCTAAACCCTAAACCCTAAACCCTAAACCCTAAACCCTAAACCCTAAACCCTAAACCCTAAACCCTAAACCCTAAACCCTAAACCCTAAACCCTAAACCCTAAACCCTAAACCCTAAACCCTAAACCCTAAACCCTAAACCCTAAACCCTAAACCCTAAACCCTAAACCCTAAACCCTAAACCCTAAACCCTAAACCCTAAACCCTAAACCCTAAACCCTAAACCCTAAACCCTAAACCCTAAACCCTAAACCCTAAACCCTAAACCCTAAACCCTAAACCCTAAACCCTAAACCCTAAACCCTAAACCCTAAACCCTAAACCCTAAACCCTAAACCCTAAACCCTAAACCCTAAACCCTAAACCCTAAACCCTAAACCCTAAACCCTAAACCCTAAACCCTAAACCCCTAAACCCTAAACCCTAAACCCTAAACCCTAAACCCTAAACCCTAAACCCTAAACCCTAAACCCTAAACCCTAAACCCTAAACCCTAAACCCTAAACCCTAAACCCTAAACCCTAAACCCTAAACCCTAAACCCTAAACCCTAAACCCTAAACCCTAAACCCTAAACCCTAAACCCTAAACCCTAAACCCTAAACCCTAAACCCTAAACCCTAAACCCTAAACCCTAAACCCTAAACCCTAAACCCTAAACCCTAAACCCTAAACCCTAAACCCTAAACCCTAAACCCTAAACCCTAAACCCTAAACCCTAAACCCTAAACCCTAAACCCTAAACCCTAAACCCTAAACCCTAAACCCTAAACCCTAAACCCTAAACCCTAAACCCTAAACCCTAAACCCTAAACCCTAAACCCTAAACCCTAAACCCTAAACCCTAAACCCTAAACCCTAAACCCTAAACCCTAAACCCTAAACCCTAAACCCTAAACCCTAAACCCTAAACCCTAAACCCTAAACCCTAAACCCTAAACCCTAAACCCTAAACCCTAAACCCTAAACCCTAAACCCTAAACCCTAAACCCTAAACCCTAAACCCTAAACCCTAAACCCTAAACCCTAAACCCTAAACCCTAAACCCTAAACCCTAAACCCTAAACCCTAAACCCTAAACCCTAAACCCTAAACCCTAAACCCTAAACCCTAAACCCTAAACCCTAAACCCTAAACCCTAAACCCTAAACCCTAAACCCTAAACCCTAAACCCTAAACCCTAAACCCTAAACCCTAAACCCTAAACCCTAAACCCTAAACCCTAAACCCTAAACCCTAAACCCTAAACCCTAAACCCTAAACCCTAAACCCTAAACCCTAAACCCTAAACCCTAAACCCTAAACCCTAAACCCTAAACCCTAAACCCTAAACCCTAAACCCTAAACCCTAAACCCTAAACCCTAAACCCTAAACCCTAAACCCTAAACCCTAAACCCTAAACCCTAAACCCTAAACCCTAAACCCTAAACCCTAAACCCTAAACCCTAAACCCTAAACCCTAAACCCTAAACCCTAAACCCTAAACCCTAAACCCTAAACCCTAAACCCTAAACCCTAAACCCTAAACCCTAAACCCTAAACCCTAAACCCTAAACCCTAAACCCTAAACCCTAAACCCTAAACCCTAAACCCTAAACCCTAAACCCTAAACCCTAAACCCTAAACCCTAAACCCTAAACCCTAAACCCTAAACCCTAAACCCTAAACCCTAAACCCTAAACCCTAAACCCTAAACCCTAAACCCTAAACCCTAAACCCTAAACCCTAAACCCTAAACCCTAAACCCTAAACCCTAAACCCTAAACCCTAAACCCTAAACCCTAAACCCTAAACCCTAAACCCTAAACCCTAAACCCTAAACCCTAAACCCTAAACCCTAAACCCTAAACCCTAAACCCTAAACCCTAAACCCTAAACCCTAAACCCTAAACCCTAAACCCTAAACCCTAAACCCTAAACCCTAAACCCTAAACCCTAAACCCTAAACCCTAAACCCTAAACCCTAAACCCTAAACCCTAAACCCTAAACCCTAAACCCTAAACCCTAAACCCTAAACCCTAAACCCTAAACCCTAAACCCTAAACCCTAAACCCTAAACCCTAAACCCTAAACCCTAAACCCTAAACCCTAAACCCTAAACCCTAAACCCTAAACCCTAAACCCTAAACCCTAAACCCTAAACCCTAAACCCTAAACCCTAAACCCTAAACCCTAAACCCTAAACCCTAAACCCTAAACCCTAAACCCTAAACCCTAAACCCTAAACCCTAAACCCTAAACCCTAAACCCTAAACCCTAAACCCTAAACCCTAAACCCTAAACCCTAAACCCTAAACCCTAAACCCTAAACCCTAAACCCTAAACCCTAAACCCTAAACCCTAAACCCTAAACCCTAAACCCTAAACCCTAAACCCTAAACCCTAAACCCTAAACCCTAAACCCTAAACCCTAAACCCTAAACCCTAAACCCTAAACCCTAAACCCTAAACCCTAAACCCTAAACCCTAAACCCTAAACCCTAAACCCTAAACCCTAAACCCTAAACCCTAAACCCTAAACCCTAAACCCTAAACCCTAAACCCTAAACCCTAAACCCTAAACCCTAAACCCTAAACCCTAAACCCTAAACCCTAAACCCTAAACCCTAAACCCTAAACCCTAAACCCTAAACCCTAAACCCTAAACCCTAAACCCTAAACCCTAAACCCTAAACCCTAAACCCTAAACCCTAAACCCTAAACCCTAAACCCTAAACCCTAAACCCTAAACCCTAAACCCTAAACCCTAAACCCTAAACCCTAAACCCTAAACCCTAAACCCTAAACCCTAAACCCTAAACCCTAAACCCTAAACCCTAAACCCTAAACCCTAAACCCTAAACCCTAAACCCTAAACCCTAAACCCTAAACCCTAAACCCTAAACCCTAAACCCTAAACCCTAAACCCTAAACCCTAAACCCTAAACCCTAAACCCTAAACCCTAAACCCTAAACCCTAAACCCTAAACCCTAAACCCTAAACCCTAAACCCTAAACCCTAAACCCTAAACCCTAAACCCTAAACCCTAAACCCTAAACCCTAAACCCTAAACCCTAAACCCTAAACCCTAAACCCTAAACCCTAAACCCTAAACCCTAAACCCTAAACCCTAAACCCTAAACCCTAAACCCTAAACCCTAAACCCTAAACCCTAAACCCTAAACCCTAAACCCTAAACCCTAAACCCTAAACCCTAAACCCTAAACCCTAAACCCTAAACCCTAAACCCTAAACCCTAAACCCTAAACCCTAAACCCTAAACCCTAAACCCTAAACCCTAAACCCTAAACCCTAAACCCTAAACCCTAAACCCTAAACCCTAAACCCTAAACCCTAAACCCTAAACCCTAAACCCTAAACCCTAAACCCTAAACCCTAAACCCTAAACCCTAAACCCTAAACCCTAAACCCTAAACCCTAAACCCTAAACCCTAAACCCTAAACCCTAAACCCTAAACCCTAAACCCTAAACCCTAAACCCTAAACCCTAAACCCTAAACCCTAAACCCTAAACCCTAAACCCTAAACCCTAAACCCTAAACCCTAAACCCTAAACCCTAAACCCTAAACCCTAAACCCTAAACCCTAAACCCTAAACCCTAAACCCTAAACCCTAAACCCTAAACCCTAAACCCTAAACCCTAAACCCTAAACCCTAAACCCTAAACCCTAAACCCTAAACCCTAAACCCTAAACCCTAAACCCTAAACCCTAAACCCTAAACCCTAAACCCTAAACCCTAAACCCTAAACCCTAAACCCTAAACCCTAAACCCTAAACCCTAAACCCTAAACCCTAAACCCTAAACCCTAAACCCTAAACCCTAAACCCTAAACCCTAAACCCTAAACCCTAAACCCTAAACCCTAAACCCTAAACCCTAAACCCTAAACCCTAAACCCTAAACCCTAAACCCTAAACCCTAAACCCTAAACCCTAAACCCTAAACCCTAAACCCTAAACCCTAAACCCTAAACCCTAAACCCTAAACCCTAAACCCTAAACCCTAAACCCTAAACCCTAAACCCTAAACCCTAAACCCTAAACCCTAAACCCTAAACCCTAAACCCTAAACCCTAAACCCTAAACCCTAAACCCTAAACCCTAAACCCTAAACCCTAAACCCTAAACCCTAAACCCTAAACCCTAAACCCTAAACCCTAAACCCTAAACCCTAAACCCTAAACCCTAAACCCTAAACCCTAAACCCTAAACCCTAAACCCTAAACCCTAAACCCTAAACCCTAAACCCTAAACCCTAAACCCTAAACCCTAAACCCTAAACCCTAAACCCTAAACCCTAAACCCTAAACCCTAAACCCTAAACCCTAAACCCTAAACCCTAAACCCTAAACCCTAAACCCTAAACCCTAAACCCTAAACCCTAAACCCTAAACCCTAAACCCTAAACCCTAAACCCTAAACCCTAAACCCTAAACCCTAAACCCTAAACCCTAAACCCTAAACCCTAAACCCTAAACCCTAAACCCTAAACCCTAAACCCTAAACCCTAAACCCTAAACCCTAAACCCTAAACCCTAAACCCTAAACCCTAAACCCTAAACCCTAAACCCTAAACCCTAAACCCTAAACCCTAAACCCTAAACCCTAAACCCTAAACCCTAAACCCTAAACCCTAAACCCTAAACCCTAAACCCTAAACCCTAAACCCTAAACCCTAAACCCTAAACCCTAAACCCTAAACCCTAAACCCTAAACCCTAAACCCTAAACCCTAAACCCTAAACCCTAAACCCTAAACCCTAAACCCTAAACCCTAAACCCTAAACCCTAAACCCTAAACCCTAAACCCTAAACCCTAAACCCTAAACCCTAAACCCTAAACCCTAAACCCTAAACCCTAAACCCTAAACCCTAAACCCTAAACCCTAAACCCTAAACCCTAAAACCCTAAACCCTAAACCCTAAACCCTAAACCCTAAACCCTAAACCCTAAACCCTAAACCCTAAACCCTAAACCCTAAACCCTAAACCCTAAACCCTAAACCCTAAACCCTAAACCCTAAACCCTAAACCCTAAACCCTAAACCCTAAACCCTAAACCCTAAACCCTAAACCCTAAACCCTAAACCCTAAACCCTAAACCCTAAACCCTAAACCCTAAACCCTAAACCCTAAACCCTAAACCCTAAACCCTAAACCCTAAACCCTAAACCCTAAACCCTAAACCCTAAACCCTAAACCCTAAACCCTAAACCCTAAACCCTAAACCCTAAACCCTAAACCCTAAACCCTAAACCCTAAACCCTAAACCCTAAACCCTAAACCCTAAACCCTAAACCCTAAACCCTAAACCCTAAACCCTAAACCCTAAACCCTAAACCCTAAACCCTAAACCCTAAACCCTAAACCCTAAACCCTAAACCCTAAACCCTAAACCCTAAACCCTAAACCCTAAACCCTAAACCCTAAACCCTAAACCCTAAACCCTAAACCCTAAACCCTAAACCCTAAACCCTAAACCCTAAACCCTAAACCCTAAACCCTAAACCCTAAACCCTAAACCCTAAACCCTAAACCCTAAACCCTAAACCCTAAACCCCTAAACCCTAAACCCTAAACCCTAAACCCTAAACCCTAAACCCTAAACCCTAAACCCTAAACCCTAAACCCTAAACCCTAAACCCTAAACCCTAAACCCTAAACCCTAAACCCTAAACCCTAAACCCTAAACCCTAAACCCTAAACCCTAAACCCTAAACCCTAAACCCTAAACCCTAAACCCTAAACCCTAAACCCTAAACCCTAAACCCTAAACCCTAAACCCTAAACCCTAAACCCTAAACCCTAAACCCTAAACCCTAAACCCTAAACCCTAAACCCTAAACCCTAAACCCTAAACCCTAAACCCTAAACCCTAAACCCTAAACCCTAAACCCTAAACCCTAAACCCTAAACCCTAAACCCTAAACCCTAAACCCTAAACCCTAAACCCTAAACCCTAAACCCTAAACCCTAAACCCTAAACCCTAAACCCTAAACCCTAAACCCTAAACCCTAAACCCTAAACCCTAAACCCTAAACCCTAAACCCTAAACCCTAAACCCTAAACCCTAAACCCTAAACCCTAAACCCTAAACCCTAAACCCTAAACCCTAAACCCTAAACCCTAAACCCTAAACCCTAAACCCTAAACCCTAAACCCTAAACCCTAAACCCTAAACCCTAAACCCTAAACCCTAAACCCTAAACCCTAAACCCTAAACCCTAAACCCTAAACCCTAAACCCTAAACCCTAAACCCTAAACCCTAAACCCTAAACCCTAAACCCTAAACCCTAAACCCTAAACCCTAAACCCTAAACCCTAAACCCTAAACCCTAAACCCTAAACCCTAAACCCTAAACCCTAAACCCTAAACCCTAAACCCTAAACCCTAAACCCTAAACCCTAAACCCTAAACCCTAAACCCTAAACCCTAAACCCTAAACCCTAAACCCTAAACCCTAAACCCTAAACCCTAAACCCTAAACCCTAAACCCTAAACCCTAAACCCTAAACCCTAAACCCTAAACCCTAAACCCTAAACCCTAAACCCTAAACCCTAAACCCTAAACCCTAAACCCTAAACCCTAAACCCTAAACCCTAAACCCTAAACCCTAAACCCTAAACCCTAAACCCTAAACCCTAAACCCTAAACCCTAAACCCTAAACCCTAAACCCTAAACCCTAAACCCTAAACCCTAAACCCTAAACCCTAAACCCTAAACCCTAAACCCTAAACCCTAAACCCTAAACCCTAAACCCTAAACCCTAAACCCTAAACCCTAAACCCTAAACCCTAAACCCTAAACCCTAAACCCTAAACCCTAAACCCTAAACCCTAAACCCTAAACCCTAAACCCTAAACCCTAAACCCTAAACCCTAAACCCTAAACCCTAAACCCTAAACCCTAAACCCTAAACCCTAAACCCTAAACCCTAAACCCTAAACCCTAAACCCTAAACCCTAAACCCTAAACCCTAAACCCTAAACCCTAAACCCTAAACCCTAAACCCTAAACCCTAAACCCTAAACCCTAAACCCTAAACCCTAAACCCTAAACCCTAAACCCTAAACCCTAAACCCTAAACCCTAAACCCTAAACCCTAAACCCTAAACCCTAAACCCTAAACCCTAAACCCTAAACCCTAAACCCTAAACCCTAAACCCTAAACCCTAAACCCTAAACCCTAAACCCTAAACCCTAAACCCTAAACCCTAAACCCTAAACCCTAAACCCTAAACCCTAAACCCTAAACCCTAAACCCTAAACCCTAAACCCTAAACCCTAAACCCTAAACCCTAAACCCTAAACCCTAAACCCTAAACCCTAAACCCTAAACCCTAAACCCTAAACCCTAAACCCTAAACCCTAAACCCTAAACCCTAAACCCTAAACCCTAAACCCTAAACCCTAAACCCTAAACCCTAAACCCTAAACCCTAAACCCTAAACCCTAAACCCTAAACCCTAAACCCTAAACCCTAAACCCTAAACCCTAAACCCTAAACCCTAAACCCTAAACCCTAAACCCTAAACCCTAAACCCTAAACCCTAAACCCTAAACCCTAAACCCTAAACCCTAAACCCTAAACCCTAAACCCTAAACCCTAAACCCTAAACCCTAAACCCTAAACCCTAAACCCTAAACCCTAAACCCTAAACCCTAAACCCTAAACCCTAAACCCTAAACCCTAAACCCTAAACCCTAAACCCTAAACCCTAAACCCTAAACCCTAAACCCTAAACCCTAAACCCTAAACCCTAAACCCTAAACCCTAAACCCTAAACCCTAAACCCTAAACCCTAAACCCTAAACCCTAAACCCTAAACCCTAAACCCTAAACCCTAAACCCTAAACCCTAAACCCTAAACCCTAAACCCTAAACCCTAAACCCTAAACCCTAAACCCTAAACCCTAAACCCTAAACCCTAAACCCTAAACCCTAAACCCTAAACCCTAAACCCTAAACCCTAAACCCTAAACCCTAAACCCTAAACCCTAAACCCTAAACCCTAAACCCTAAACCCTAAACCCTAAACCCTAAACCCTAAACCCTAAACCCTAAACCCTAAACCCTAAACCCTAAACCCTAAACCCTAAACCCTAAACCCTAAACCCTAAACCCTAAACCCTAAACCCTAAACCCTAAACCCTAAACCCTAAACCCTAAACCCTAAACCCTAAACCCTAAACCCTAAACCCTAAACCCTAAACCCTAAACCCTAAACCCTAAACCCTAAACCCTAAACCCTAAACCCTAAACCCTAAACCCTAAACCCTAAACCCTAAACCCTAAACCCTAAACCCTAAACCCTAAACCCTAAACCCTAAACCCTAAACCCTAAACCCTAAACCCTAAACCCTAAACCCTAAACCCTAAACCCTAAACCCTAAACCCTAAACCCTAAACCCTAAACCCTAAACCCTAAACCCTAAACCCTAAACCCTAAACCCTAAACCCTAAACCCTAAACCCTAAACCCTAAACCCTAAACCCTAAACCCTAAACCCTAAACCCTAAACCCTAAACCCTAAACCCTAAACCCTAAACCCTAAACCCTAAACCCTAAACCCTAAACCCTAAACC
>CM027864.1:47782857-47925357 GCA_016097605.1 Eucalyptus guilfoylei | reverse complement strand
GTAGAATATTTTTTCTTGAAGAAAAAGCCAACCAATACTAGATATTTGGAGGATTCGACCATAATTGAGGTTAGGTTAAAAAAAAACAAAAAGCAATAATAGGAATCTCAAGAAGAAAATTTCCTAATTTGGTGAGGAGTCCTATTCAAGACCTAATGGAGGGCTAACCTTATGACATCCTCGATTCAAACCCTTATCTCATGCGCGGGGAATGGACTAAAGATTGGTACATCAATAAGGAGAATGGGTTGTGAGTCAATCCTATGGATTGTTCACAAGCTAACTAGCTAATTCGAGCCAAGGCGACTCAAGATAAGGGTTTCGATAGACCAAAGCATTGGACCATGAAAATACCAGTTCACGAGTCGATCAATTGATGGGTATAGATCGATTCAAGTCGAGTATACCATTCATGAATGACCCTAAGACAATTTCATACGACCATAAGCCAAGGCAAGTCCATCAATCCTACACAATTACATAACAATTGAGGGTCATTCATGGATCAATGAGGCTCCAACATGGGTCACGCGTGAAGCCCTAGACAAGCATCAAACTTAGTCCAATCCTAGCCGCACAAGCACCGCCAATATTGTTACGCCTCAGACCTTACCCTCACCATAAGAGCATATCATCCGCCAATGTTAGGATTAATTTACAACATCCAAGGAGGCATCACCATCCCATTGATTTTATCTTTGCATTAAGCACATGCGAAAGCATGCAATCTCCATCACCCAATCACCAATAGCAATCGATAGTAAGGAAAACACACATACATACTACATAACTTCTATTGCTTTATTTATATACCCATAACGTTTCATTTCTAAACCAATCTTTAGGGCTGTTCCAATCTTACATCCCCACATAAAAGGGAGATACGAGGGAGGGTTTAAAAGTTTCAACGTAAGATTATCTCCTTTAGCGAGACCTAACCAAAGCGGCTCCCTTACGAGGGCCTGCTACCTAAGCGTCAATCATTGAACTGTCTAACGGGCTAGCGTCAAGCCTGGATGGACCATGGAACCCATGGAGGGGTCTGAAAGGATTCTTCTCAAACTAAGTATACCAAGCTCGATAGCTATGCAGAACAAGGTTGCGATAGCCCTCGTTGACCTAGACAATAGTGGTAATCATTCGAAAAGGAGTGTCCTCCATAAACACATCCATGGTGAAAACCTCCATGCTCATGGGTACACCAAAGCACATGAACCTATGAGGAAGAGGATCCATATTTATTGGCTTGAAAAAGGTTAAACAATAACAAATGAGTTGAAAACTCAATAAGTACATAATTAAATCTCATATAAACATATGTCTCACATCGGAATCTTACGATTACTCAATTCAAATATGTTGATGGTAGATCAATAGCAAAACTCTAAAGTCATATAAATCCATACATACTACAAATAATGCAATTAAGAGCAAATAAAATTCATACTTGTCGAATATTAGCATCTAAATATTAACAGAGCCTTTGAGACTCAATTAATAGCCTTCAAAACATCCACACGCCTCTCACATCATAAATAACAACAATTATAGCATCTACGTGTCTTTCAAGTCACTAAAAATGACAATTAAATTATGAACGTGTCTCACACATCTCATATAAGGCCATATCAAAATGGAGAGCCATAAAACAACTTTCAAAGTTTACACATAACAGTTAATGCTTCGCACACATCTAGCGCCTCGAGAATCATATAATATCCCATACTATTATACTATCTCAAGTCCAATTATTAATCACGCTTAACCGAAAAACTCCAGCTCTTCCGAAAACCTTCCAGACATCATCTCGCCCCATCGAACACGGAATTTAAACCCCCGTGGAGCATCCATTCGGCCATCATTCTGATAGAATACTCCCAAGAACGGCATCTGGAAACATCAAGGTATCACCTTCCGACATCTCTAGTGGTGGCATCATCCCCTAAAACCTCCGATGATGAAATCCCTAGTATGACCATACAAATCAAGCACCACGAGTTTTATGTTTCGTATTAGTCCAATGTATGAATGCCCTAAAAGCGTGTCAAGCAATGTGTAACTCAAAACCTTTCGTAAATGCATCAATAAATTGTATCGAGTTGGAAACTAAAATAGTGGCTTCACCCGTTACATTTGAGTGCCGGCCTAGGTCAAACCCAAATCGAATGACCCAACCCGACATACTTCCACGAGCGTCCAAGAAACCAACGTTGTTCTAGCTTTGGAGGATCAATGTGAACTCAAGCGTCGACTGTGACCTATGGACTTCTATAAGGAATACCACATCCATATTGTCATCAAAATTGTTGATTGTCAAATTTAATAACAACATAGATGCATGATCAACAACAATAGTCATAACACATAATAAACCATATCACATAACCTTATACAACCAACCATAGCAATCAAACATGAAGATTTAGGCCTAGGTAACAATAACAAATGCTCCACAAGCAGCAATCATGGCAATTTTCCTAACCAAACCAATAGTCTAAGTCTAAATGAACTATTTCCAAGAATCACGCCAATCTAAACAACCTCAATGACTATATACTCACTTCTCACTTATCCCCGAGCCTTATAAATCAAATATTGTGACATCCTGATTTTCGGGTTTTGATTTCGATTGGATAAATTGGGCATTTCATCGACGCGACTACAATGCTTTTCTCTAAGTTGGCCACTCACGAGATAACTAGACTAGCTGGGTAAGCTATTAAGGAATTTTAAGGCAATAGACTTGAGAATTCAACCAGGAATCGGCTTCTCAACCATGCTCATCTTTAGAGGTCATTATGGCATAATTAAAAATCGAATTAAGATCAGAGATAGGTCGGTTCGACTGAGATGTGTGGCCGATCATGGATAACTCCACTAAATTGGAAAATTCTCATCGACCGGCACTAATTTGATTTTACTGTCGTTTTGGTACCCTGTGTCCGTATTTAAATTCTCGAGATCTTCACGACAATCGAGAGTCACCAATGTGTCGAGTGGGTTTATTGTGGCTCAAAGAAAATCGACAATGAGTGATTTGCCCTAAAAAGTTCTGAAAACTACCTAGTAGCCTAGGTCACGCTAAAAACGCGCCGGAGTGAAATTAACCACCAATTTGAGTCCGATTTCAGAAATTGAAGATTCTGTCATGTCACAATAAATTATAGGAGCGTCGACTCAGTCTCAGAAGATTTTTCTGGCAACTGAGACTTTTTGGGAAAAAGTCGATTTATGACCGTTTTTTTTTTTGTTCGAACAAGGCCGAGGATTATTTTTAGTTACGAATTTGAGATGCAACATGGATTATAACGTGAAGAAAAATGCCAAGATGATCAATGATAGGTCAATTGAATTTATGAGAGCCAATCGAGATTGAATCAAGTGAAGAACGGTGTCCAATTGTGAGGGAATTGTTGGAAATTCGTGTACCCCTCAATGCCTAGCCAAATGGACCATTTCAAGAGTGGTAAAAGGGGTGTTGGTGGCTCATTTGTAGCCAAGGGAAGTTGGCTTGATGGGCAAGATCTTGAGGGACAAGTTTGTGGAAAAATCAAGCCTTGGTGGAGCCCTCCACCTTTCACCCATCTCTATCTCTCTCTCACCCCTCTTGGCCGGCCACACTCCACCATTCCCCCTCCATTTCACATGCCTACATCCAGCAAGAGGACCGGTAGAAGGAGCTGCAGCCGTCGCACGCCAAGACCGCCCGCACCGTCGCCGTTCTTCCGTCGGAGCGGCGCCACGTTGCCCGCACACGCCACCGCCCAACCCCGTCATCTCTCTCTCTCCTCTCACGAGCAAGCTACTGTTCGATTCTGTGGCAGCTCAACCAAGGATGTCCACAACCGTTTCTTCACCGGTAAAGCCCCGCCAAGGCCCGGTTTGGCCTATTCTTTCATTCCCGAGCAAGTCCCGCCTAAACCGAGCTATTTCCTCTTCATTTCCAGCCGAGATCAACAAGTTTCGGAGTGGGTTTCCAGCACCTTGCAAGCCCGCTTTTGAGGTGTTACGGGCCTCGGTTCCTAGGCCCGCTTTGGAGAAAAGTGTCCCCAGCGCCGTTCCCGTCGGTTTGATCCGACCCGCGCATTATTCCGGTGCAGTCCGTTTATTTATTTGAGCTCTACGTTGTGGTGAATTGAACTGATTGAGGAATTTTATGATTTACTCCTAAATTGTATGGAATTTGAGTAATTGATTGGTGGATGGCCAGGTATAGGTATATAGTGCCAGTAATGCTTGATGGGCTATAAAGTGGAGAAAGTCGTGAGAATGAATTAAATATACTCTTGGCTAAGACCAATCAGGTACGATAATATTGGGTGGACGATGCTCCTATGTGGAAAGCCCATGCCTGTGTGGCGTCGAACATGCCTGCGTGGCGTAGATTGTGCCTATATAGCCGTATTTCTGTGTGTCGAGTATCGTGCCCGTGTGGCCGAAAGTAATTGGAATACCTTAAAGAATGCACGTAAATTGTTTATGTCACCTTAGCGAAAACGGCACCTTAGAAAATGCATGAGATCGGTGATTGGTAGGTCATTTGGTGAAAACGGCGCCCGAGAGAATATTTGTGGGTTGGTGACTAGGTATACTATTTGGAAAATAAAGTATGGATGGGAATGACCTAGAGATGGCTCGACTAACATGTAATCGACTAGATCGATTGATCAATGATTTGATCTGATGTCGTGAATTGATTGAATGTTTGATGTGATATATGAGGCATCTGTGTATAACCTTGAATTGCAGGTTAGGACTGAGGCCAAGATAAGTTCTCTGACTCGTGCTATGCTTAGGTAGCCCGTATGATGTATTGGTTTACTAATCAAATCTTAGGGGGTAGAACTTGCTGAGACATTGTCTCAATGATTATTTTTTAACCATTTCAAGTCCCTAGATGGCCGCTACTGTGTTTTTGGGTCGACCTAAGAAGATCACAGACCAGATTTCTTACTTTCCGTTTTATGGGTGCCCTAAGGGCTGGACCTATGAGCTAGTGAGGTCTATAGTTTCGGTCAATGTGGGTTTCACCCACATGGTGCTCCATCGATATAGATCATGGTATCGCCAGGCTCAAGATAGCCAAAGAGAGGGTCCCCTTACCTCTGTGTGTTCTTGAGGCTGCCTTTGGAAAAGGCAATGCAAATCCCCCTATGGGCCCAGTCGTAGATGCAGCAGACCTGAATTTTGAAGACCTTGAAAGTCTAGTGCAATCGGCTGAAAGCTCCAGTTGGTCATTCAATGCAATTTGGTCATTTTGCTCAGATTGGATTAATTCGATCTAGCTCAAGTTCAATTTCAACTTAATTGGGGGCTAAGATGATGATTTAAGGGCTTGGATGAATTTTTGCAAAATTTGCAAATTGGTCCCTCGACTTTTAGAAATTACATTTTGGTCCTAACTTGTTGTTTTAATTGCAATCTGATCTCCTGGGCTTGGCTAGTCACATTTAGATCATTGGCCCCAACTTGCTTCTTTTTTTTTTCCCTTTTCTTAAAATTTATTTTCTTTTCGTTCTTTTTAGGTAAAATATCTTCCATTTAAAACATTATATTAAATGCCTAGATAAACAATATGCAAGAATTTGACATGAAATATTTTTGTGCAAAGAAAGTTTCCATTTCTTGGAAATGATTTTTGGACAAAAATTTAGGTGTCAACAGGGGTAATCATAAGATCTAATGCAAACCCTCTCATTTGGAATACACCATCAGTACGTGAGGCGAATGGGTTAGTAGTGTGTACCCATAATTTCAACGAATCCCATGAATTTCCAACGAACGTAAATTCGAACAATGGCTAGAGGTCTATTTTACATTTTATTTCGTGTTTCCACATATGATTAGTATATCTAATATGTAAATATTTTGCGGAGACCTAATCCCTTTTAGAAACTGCATAAGTTTGCAATTAGTTTTGGTATACTGCTTCTTGAGGTATCTCATTTTTTCTCAAGTCCATTCGGAATGGAATTTGATGCGGGCTACTTGAAGAATGTTAGTTTCCTACGAGTAATTTGTTCAAAAAAAGTCTTTTAGGCAGCAAAAAGATTCCAACTTTTGCCCCAAGCAGAAGTTTAACATGCCCAAATCTTCATAATTCTCTCCCGTAAACTTGAATGCTCATAAAACCTTATCTCACGATGTACATCCTCTAGCCCATAAATGGCACATTACATTTTTTTTTTGAAGACCGAGGGACCACCCGAGATCACCCTTCGAGGATCACACGACTCTCCAGTGCTCGGTAGCACTGGTGGGGCCTCGCCGCAAGCCGCTATTTAGACGTAAACCCTCAGGAGGGGGGGCTAGTCCAATAAACCACCCCTGAGACCCCCACTTAAGTCGCGAGCATCTGGAGATTCGAACTCGTTCCCTCGGCGATGAGATAGTAAAGCCCAACCATTACGGCTACCTACGGGTGGGTAATGGCACATTACATTTCCTACTTCATGATGAAAATAATGCTTTATCGACCCAAAAAAGAAGTTGCACATTACTTGCAAAATACACATATGTATAATCCTTGCCGACTATTTAAAAATTTAAATGATTAGATGAAGGCGTGGTTTTTAATATTTAAATACTTTCACAGTCTCGCTTTATGAAAATAGACTAGATTTTGGCCTAAGATTAAAGCGTGTAAATAAGAACTTGTAAAGATTTGAATTCGGAATCTCCTGCTTTTATACTACATGAGAATTTATAGAACTAGTGCCAACTAAACTCTCTAAGTTTAAGCCGTTAAATAAAAATGCGGATTTTTATAGTTAGACACTTGAACATGTATTGCCACATCTCATAGATAATAAAAGACATAACTACAATCGCAATGATAAAACTATGCCATTCGAACTCTTGATCATCATTGTTGTATGTGTCAGAAAACCATTACTTTTTTTCCTTAAAAGAAGAGTTCGGCATTCAATATTCCCTCCCACTCCATAAAATATTCATTTTCAGTATTTTCACTGTAGACCCCGTCCGGCTGAAATGGCATGTATAAGTGGCTCCAAAAGCATTATTTCGGTCCGATTTAATATTTTGGAGATCCCGATAGCCTCAAAGTCGACCGCAATCAGGAAGCGGAGACTCGGCATTGAATATTCCCTCCTGTTGCACAAAATTTTCATTTTCGGTATTTCCACTGTAGACCCCGTCCGGCTGAAACGGCATGTATAAGTGGGCTCGAAAAGCATTATTCCAGACCGATTTAATATTTTGGAGAACCCGACACCCTGAAAGTCGGCAGAAATCGGGAAACGGAGACGCGGCATTGAATATTCCCTCCTATTGCATAAAATATTCATTTTCGGTATTTTCACTATAGACCCCATCCGGCTGAAACGGCATGTATAAGTGGGCTCCAAAAGCATTTTTTCAGTCCGATTTAATATTTTGGAGATCCCGATAGCCTCAAAGTCGACCGCAATCAGGAAGCGGAGACTCGGCATTGAATATTCCATCCTGTTGCATAAAATATTCATTTTCGGTATTTTCACTATAGACCCCATCCGGCTGAAACGGCATGTATAAGTGGGCTCCAAAAGCATTTTTTCAGTCCGATTTAATATTTTGGAGATCCCGATAGCCTCAAACTCGGCCGCAATCAAGAAGCGGAGACTCGGCATTGAATATTCCCTCCCACTCCATAAAATATTCATTTTTGGTATTTTCATTGTAGACCCCGACCGGCTGAAACGACATTTATAAGTGGGCTCCAAAAGCATTATTACGGTTCGATTTAAAATTTTGGAGATCCGGATACCCTAAAAGTCGGCCGAAATCGGGAAACGGAGACTCGGCATTCATTATTCCCTCCTACTGCACAAAATATTCATTTTCGGTATTTTCACTATAGACCCTGTCCGGCTGAAATGGCATTTATAAGTAGGCTCCAAAAGCATTTTTTCAATCCGATTTAATATTTTGGAGATCCCGATAGCCTCAAAGTCCGCCGCAATCAGGAAGCAGAGACTCGGCATTGAATATTCCCTCCCACTCCATAAAATATTCATTTTCGGTATTTTCGCTGTAGACCCCGTCTGGCTGAAACGACATGTATAAGTGGGCTCAAAAACCAATATTCCTGTCCGATTTAACATTTTGCAGATCCTGATACCCTGAAAGTCGGCCGAAATTAGGAAACGGGGACTCGGCATTCAATATTCCCTCCCACTCCATAAAATGTTCATTTTCGTATTTTCATTGTAGACCCCGTCCGGCTGAAACGGCATGTATAAGTGGCTCCAAAAGCATTATTCCGGTCCGATTTAATATTTTCGAGATCCCGATACCCTGAAAGTCGGCCGAAATCGGGAAACGGAGACTCGGCATTCAATATTCCATCCTATTGCACAAAATTTTCATTTTCGGTATTTCCACTGTAGACCTCGTCCGGCTGAAACGGCATGTATAAGTGGGCTCCAAAAGCATTATTCGGGTCCGATTTCATATTTTGGAGATACCGATACCCTCAAAGTCGGCCGCAATCAGGAAGCGGAGACTCGGCATTGAATATTCCCTCCTACACCATAAAATATTCATTTTCGGTATTTTCACTGTATACCCCATCCGGCTGAAACGGCATGTATAAGTGGGCTCAAAAAGCAATATTCCGGTCCGATTTAATATTTTGCAGATCCCGATACCCTGAAAGTCGGCCGAAATTAGGAAACGGGGACTCGGCATTCAATATTCCCTCCCACTCCATAAAATATTCATTTTCGGTATTTTCACTATAGACCCCGTCCGGCTGAAACGGCAAGTATAAGTGGCTCCAAAAGCATTATTCCGGTTCGATTTAATATTTTGGAGATCCCGATACCCTGAAAGTCGGCCGAAATCGGGAAACAGAGACTCGGCATCGAATATTCCCTCGTACACCATAAAATATTCATTTTCGGTATTTTCACTATAGACCCCATCCGGTTGAAACGGCATGTATAAGTGGACTCAAAAAGCATTTTTTCAGTCCGATTTAATATTTTGGAGATCCCGATAGCCTCAAAGTCGGCCGTAATCAGGAAGCGGAGACTCGGCATTGAATATTCCCTCCCACTCCATAAAATATTCATTTTCGGTGTTTTCACTGTCGACCCCATCCGGCTGAAACGGCATGTATAAGTGGGCTCCTAAAGCATTTTTTCGGTCCGATTTAATATTTTGGAAATCCCGGTACCCTGAAAGTCGGCCGAAATCAGGAAACGGAGACTCGGCATTGAATATTCCCTCCTAATGCATAAAATATTCATTTTCGGTATTTTCACTATAGACCCCGTGCGGCTGAAACGGAATGTATAAGTGGGCTCAAAAACCAATATTCCGGTCCGATTTAATATTTTGCAGACCCCGATACCCTGAAAGTCGGCCGAAATTAGGAAACGGGGACTCCGCATTCAATATTCCCTCCCACTCCATAAAATATTGATTTTCGGTATTTTCACTATAGACCCCGACCGGCTGAAACGGCATGTATAAGTGGGCTCCAAAAGTATTATTCCGGACCGATTTAATATTTTCGAGAACCTGACACCCTGAAAATCGACAGAAATCGGGAAACGGAGACACGGCATTGAATATTCCCTCCTATTGCATAAAATATTCAGTTTCGGTATTTTTACTATAGACCCCATCCGGCTTTATCGGCATGTATAAGTGGGCTCCAAAAGCTTTTTTTCAGTCCGATTTAATATTTTGGAGATCCCGATAGCCTCAAAGTCGGCCGCAATTAGGAAACTGGGACTCGGCATTGAATATTCCCTCCCACTCCATAAAATATTCATTTTCGGTATTTTCACTGTACACCTCGTCCGGTTGAAAGGGCATGTATAAGTGGGCTCCAAAAGCATTATTCCGGTCCGATATAATATTTTGGAGATCCCGATACCCTGAAACTCGGCCGAAATCGGGAAACGGAGACTCGGCATTAAATATTCCCTCCAACTGCACAAAATATTCATTTTCGGTATTTTCACTATAGACCCCGTCCGGCTGAAACGGCATGTATAAGTGGGCGCCAAAAGGATTATTCCGGACCGATTTAATATTTTGGAGAACCCAACACCCTGAAAGTCAGCCAAAATCGGGAAACGGAGACGCGGCATTGAATATTCCCTCCCACTCCATAAAATATTCATTTTCGGTATTTTCACTATAGACCCCATCCGGCTGAAACGGCATGTATAAGAGGGCTCCAAAAGCAATTTTTCAGTCCGATTTATTATTTTGGAGATCCCGATAGCCTTAAAGTCGGCCGCAATCAGGAAACGGAGACTCGGCATTGAATATTCCCTCCTAATCCATAAAATATTCATTTTCGGTATTTTCACAGTAGACACCGTCCGGCTCAAACGGCATGTATAAGTGGGCTCCAAAAGCATTATTCCGGTCCGATTTAATATTTTGGAGATCCCGATACCCTGAAAGTCGGCCGAAATCAGCAAAACGGAGACTCGGCATTGAATATTTCCTCCTAATGCATAAAATATTCATTTTCGGTATTTTCACTGTAGACCCCGTGCGGCTGAAATGGAATGTATAAGTGGGCTCAAAAACCAATATGCCGGTCCGATTTAATATTTTGCAGATCCCGATACCCTGAAAGTCGGCCAAATTAGGAAACGGGGACTCGGCATTCAATATTCCCTCCCACTCCATAAAATATTCATGTTCGGTATTTTCACTGTAGACCCCGTCCGGTTGAAACGGCATGTATAAGTGGCTCCAAAAGCATTATTCCGGTCCGATTTAATATTTTGGAGATCCCGATACCCTGAAAGTCGGCCGAAATCAGGAAACGGAGACTCGGCATTGAATATTCCCTCCTACTCCATAAAATATTCATTTTCGGTATTTTCACTATAGACCCCATCCGGCTGAAACGGCATGTATAAGTGGACTCAAAAAGCATTTTTTCAGTCCGATTTAATATTTTGGAGATCCCGATAGCCTCAAAGTCGGCCGCAATCAGGAAACGGAGACTCGGCATTGAATATTCCCTCCCACTCCATAAAATATTCATTTTCGGTGTTTTCACTGTCGACCCCATCCGGCTGAAACGGCATGTATAAGTGGGCTCAAAACCCAATATTCCGGTCCGATTTAATATTTTGCAGATCCTGATACCCTGAAAGTTGGCCGAAATAAGGAAACGGAGACTCGGCATTGAATATTCCCTCCTAATGCATAAAATATTCATTTTCGGTATTTTCACTGTAGACCCCGTGCGGCTGAAACGGAATGTATAAGTGGGCTCAAAAACCAATATTCCAGTCCGATTTAATATTTTGCAGACCCCGATACCCTGAAAGTCGGCCGAAATTAGGAAACGGGGACTCCGCATTCAATATTCCCTCCCACTCCATAAAATATTGATTTTCGGTATTTTCACTATAGACCCCGTCCGGCTGAAACGGCATGTATAAGTGGGCTCCAAAAGTATTATTCCCGACCGATTTAATATTTTCGAGAACCTGACACCCTGAAAGTCGACAGAAATCGGGAAACGGAGACGCGGCATTGAATATTCCCTCCCATTGCATAAAATATTCAGTTTCGGTATTTTTACTATAGACCCCATCCGGCTTTATCGGCATGTATAAGTGGGCTCCAAAAGCATTTTTCAGTCCGATTTAATATTTTGGAGATCCCGATAGCCTCAAAGTCGGCCGCAATTAGGAAACGGGACTCGGCATTGAATATTCCCTCCCACTCCATAAAATATTCATTTTCGGTATTTTCACTGTACACCTCGTCCGGTTGAAAGGGCATGTATAAGTGGGCTCCAAAAGCATTATTCCGGTCCGATATAATATTTTGGAGATCCCGATACCCCGAAAGTCGGCCGAAATTAGGAAACGGGGACTCGGCATTCAATATTCCCTCCCACTCCATAAAATATTCATGTTCGGTATTTTCACTTTGTAGACCCCGTCCGGCTGAAACGACATGGATAACTGGTTCGAAAAGCATTATTCCGGTTCGATTTAATATTTTGGAGATCCCGATACCCCGAAAGTCGGCCAAAATCGGGAAACGGAGACTTGGCATTGAATATTCCCTCCTATTGCATAAAATATTCATTTTTGGTATTTTCACTGTAGACCCCATCCGGCTGAAACGGGATGTATAAGTAGGCTCCAAAAGCATTTTTTCAATCCGATTTAATATTTTGGAGATCCCGATAGCCTCAAAGTCGGCCGCAATCAGGAAGCGGGGACTCGACATTGAATATTCCCTCCCACTCCATAAAATATTCATTTCCGGTATTTTCGCTGTAGACCCCGTCCGGCTGAAACGGCATGTATAAGTGGGCTCCAAAAGCATTATTCCGGACCGATTTAGTATTTTGGAAAACCCGACACCCTGAAAGTCGGCCGAAATCGGGAAACGGAGGCTTGGCATTCAATATTCCCTCCCGTTGCACAAAATTTTCATTTTCGGTATTTCCACTGTAGACCCCGTCCGGCTGAAACGGCATGTATAAGTGGTCTCGAAAAGCATTATTCCAGACCGATTTAATATTTTGGAGAACCCGACACCCTGAAAGACGACAGAAATCGGGAAACGGAGACGCGGCATTGAATATTCCCTCCTATTGCATAAAATATTCATTTTCGGTATTTTCACTATAGACCCCATCCGGCTGAAACGGCATGTATAAGTGGGCTCCAAAAGCATTTTTTCAGTCCGATTTAATATTTTGGAGATCCCGATAGCCTCAAACTCGGCCGCAATCAAGAAGCGGAGACTCGGCATTGAATATTCCCTCCCACTCCATAAAATATTCATTTTTGGTATTTTCACTATAGACCCTGTCCGGCTGAAACGGCATTTATAAGTAGGCTCCAAAAGCATTTTTTCAATCCGATTTAATATTTTGGAGATCCCGATAGCCTCAAAGTCCGCCGCAATCAGGAAGCAGAGACTCGGCATTGAATATTCCCTCCCACTCCATAAAATATTCATTTTTGGTATTTTCATTGTAGACCCCGACCGGCTGGAACGACATTTATAAGTGGGCTCCAAAAGCATTATTACGGTTCGATTTAAAATTTTGGAGATCCGGATACCTTAAAAGTCGGCCGAAATCGGGAAACGGAGACTCGGCATTCATTATTCCCTCCTACTGCACAAAATATTCATTTTTCGTATTTTCACTATAGACCCTGTCCGGCTGAAACGGCATTTATAAGTAGGCTCCAAAAGCATTTTTTCAATCCGATTTAATATTTTGGAGATCCCGATAGCCTCAAAGTCCGCCGCAATCAGGAAGCAGAGACTCGGCATTGAATATTCCCTCCCACTCCATAAAATATTCATTTTCGATATTTTCGCTGTAGACCCCGTCCGGCTGAAACGGCATGTATAAGTGGGCTCAAAAACCAATATTCCTGTCCGATTTAACATATTGCAGATCCTGATACCCTGAAAGTCGGCCGAAATTAGGAAACGGGGACTCGGCATTCAATATTCCCTCCCACTCCATAAAATGTTCATTTTCGTATTTTCATTGTAGACCCCGTCCGGCTGAAACGGCATGTATAAGTGGCTCCAAAAGCATTATTCCGGTCCGATTTAATATTTTCGAGATCCCGATACCCTGAAAGTCGGCCGAAATCGGGAAACGGAGACTCGGCATTCAATATTCCATCCTACTGCACAAAATTTTCATTTTCGGTATTTCCACTGTAGACCTCGTCCGGCTGAAACGGCATGTATAAGTGGGCTCCAAAAGCATTATTCGAGGCCGATTTCATATTTTGGAGATACCGATACCCTCAAAGTCGGCCGCAATCAGGAAGCGGAGACTCGGCATTGAATATTCCCTCCTACACCATAAAATATTCATTTTCGGTATTTTCACTGTATACCCCATCCGGCTGAAACGGCATGTATAAGTGGGCTCAAAAAGCAATATTCCGGTCCGATTTAATATTTTGCAGATCCCGATACCCTGAAAGTCGGCCGAAATTAGGAAACGGGGACTCGGCATTCAATATTCCCTCCCACTCCATAAAATATTCATTTTCGGTATTTTCACTGTAGACCCCGTCCGGCTGAAACGGCAAGTATAAGTGGCTCCAAAAGCATTATTCCCGTTCGATTTAATATTTTGGAGATCCCGATACCCTGAAAGTCGGCCGAAATCGGGAAACAGAGACTCGGCATCGAATATTCCCTCGTACACCATAAAATATTCATTTTCGGTATTTTCTTTATAGACCCCATCCGGTTGAAACGGCATGTATAAGTGGACTCAAAAAGCATTTTTTCAGTCCGATTTAATATTTTGGAGATCCCGATAGCCTCAAAGTCGGCCGTAATCAGGAAGCGGAGACTCGGCATTGAATATTCCCTCCCACTCCATAAAATATTCATTTTCGGTGTTTTCACTGTCGACCCCATCCGGCTGAAACGGCATGTATAAGTGGGCTCAAAACCCAATATTCCGGTCCGATTTAATATTTTGCAGATCCTGATACCCTGAAAGTCGGCCGAAATAAGGAAACGGAGACTCGGCATTGAATATTCCCTCCTAATCCATTAAAAATTCATTTTCGGTATTTTCACTTTGTAGACCCCGTGCGGCTGAAACGGAATGTATAAGTGGGCTCAAAAACCAATATTCCAGTCCGATTTAATATTTTGCAGACCCCGATACCCTGAAAGTCGGCCGAAATTAGGAAACGGGGACTCCGCATTCAATATTCCCTCCCACTCCATAAAATATTGATTTTCGGTATTTTCACTATAGACCCCGTCCGGCTGAAACGGCATGTATAAGTGGGCTCCAAAAGTATTATTCCCGACCGATTTAATATTTTCGAGAACCTGACACCCTGAAAGTCGACAGAAATCGGGAAACGGAGACGCGGCATTGAATATTCCCTCCCATTGCATAAAATATTCAGTTTCGGTATTTTTACTATAGACCCCATCCGGCTTTATCGGCATGTATAAGTGGGCTCCAAAAGCATTTTTTCAGTCCGATTTAATATTTTGGAGATCCCGATAGCCTCAAAGTCGGCCGCAATTAGGAACGGGACTCGGCATTGAATATTCCCTCCCACTCCATAAAATATTCATTTTCGGTATTTTCACTGTACACCTCGTCCGGTTGAAAGGGCATGTATAAGTGGGCTCCAAAAGCATTATTCCGGTCCGATATAATATTTTGGAGATCCCGATACCCTGAAAGTCGGCCGAAATTAGGAAACGGGGACTCGGCATTCAATATTCCCTCCCACTCCATAAAATATTCATGTTCGGTATTTTCACTGTAGACCCCGTTCGGCTGAAACGGCATGTATAAGTGGCTCCAAAAGCATTATTCCGGTTCGATTTAATATTTTGGAGATCCTGATACCCTGAAAGTCGGCCAAAATCGGGAAACGGAGACTTGGCATTGAATATTCCCTCCTATTGCATAAAATATTCATTTTTGGTATTTTCACTGTAGACCCCATCCGGCTGAAACGGGATGTATAAGTAGGCTCCAAAAGCATTTTTTCAATCCGATTTAATATTTTGGAGATCCCGATAGCCTCAAAGTCGGCCGCAATCAGGAAGCGGGGACTCGACATTGAATATTCCCTCCCACTCCATAAAATATTCATTTCCGGTATTTTCGCTGTAGACCCCGTCCGGCTGAAACGGCATGTATAAGTGGGCTCCAAAAGCATTATTCCGGACCGATTTAGTATTTTGGAAAACCCGACACCCTGAAAGTCGGCCGAAATCGGGAAACGGAGGCTTGGCATTCAATATTCCCTCCTGTTGCACAAAATTTTCATTTTCGGTATTTCCACTGTAGACCCCGTCCGGCTGAAACGGCATGTATAAGTGGTCTCGAAAAGCATTATTCCAGACCGATTTAATATTTTGGAGAACCCGACACCCTGAAAGTCGACAGAAATCGGGAAACGGAGACGCGGCATTGAATATTCCCTCCTATTGCATAAAATATTCATTTTCGGTATTTTCACTATAGACCCCATCCGGCTGAAACGGCATGTATAAGTGGGCTCCAAAAGCATTTTTTCAGTCCGATTTAATATTTTGGAGATCCCGATAGCCTCAAAGTCGACCGCAATCAGGAAGCGGAGACTCGGCATTGAATATTCCATCCTGTTGCATAAAATATTCATTTTCGGTATTTTCACTATAGACCCCATCCGGCTGAAACGGCATGTATAAGTGGGCTCCAAAAGCATTTTTTCAGTCCGATTTAATATTTTGGAGATCCCGATAGCCTCAAACTCGGCCGCAATCAAGAAGCGGAGACTCGGCATTGAATATTCCCTCCCACTCCATAAAATATTCATTTTTGGTATTTTCATTGTAGACCCCGACCGGCTGAAACGACATTTATAAGTGGGCTCCAAAAGCATTATTACGGTTCGATTTAAAATTTTGGAGATCCGGATACCTTAAAAGTCGGCCGAAATCGGGAAACGGAGACTCGGCATTCATTATTCCCTCCTACTGCACAAAATATTCATTTTTGGTATTTTCACTATAGACCCTGTCCGGCTGAAACGGCATTTATAAGTAGGCTCCAAAAGCATTTTTTCAATCCGATTTAATATTTTGGAGATCCCGATAGCCTCAAAGTCCGCCGCAATCGGGAAACGAGAGACTCGGCATTGAATATTCCCTCCCACTCCATAAAATATTCATTTTCGATATTTTCGCTTGTAGACCCCGTCCGGTTGAAACGGCATGTATAAGTGGGCTCAAAAACCAATATTCCTGGTCCGATTTAACATATTGCAGATCCCGATACCCCGAAAGTCGGCCAAAATTAGGAAACGGGGACTCGGCATTCAATATTCCCTCCCACTCCATAAAATGTTCATTTTCGTATTTTCATTGTAGACCCCGTCCGGCTGAAACGGCATGTATAAGTGGCTCCAAAAGCATTATTCCGGTCCGATTTAATATTTTCGAGATCCCGATACCACGAAAGTCGGCCGAAATCGGGAAACGGAGACTCGGCATTCAATATTCCATCCTACTCCACAAAATTTTCATTTTCGGTATTTCCACTTTGTAGACCTCGTCCGGCTGAAACGGCATGTATAAGTGGGCTCCAAAAGCATTATTCGGGTCCGATTTCATATTTTGGAGATACCGATACCCTCAAAGTCGGCCGCAATCAGGAAGCGGAGACTCGGCATTGAATATTCCCTCCTACACCATAAAATATTCATTTTCGGTATTTTCACTGTATACCCCATCCGGCTGAAACGGCATGTATAAGTGGGCTCAAAAAGCAATATTCCGGTCCGATTTAATATTTTGCAGATCCCGATACCACGAAAGTCGGCCGAAATTAGGAAACGGGGACTCGGCATTCAATATTCCCTCCCACTCCATAAAATATTCATTTTCGGTATTTTCACTTTGTAGACCCCGTCCGGCTGAAACGGCAAGTATAAGTGGCTCCAAAAGCATTATTCCGTTCGATTTAATATTTTGGAGATCCCGATACCCTGAAAGTCGGCCGAAATCGGGAAACAGAGACTCGGCATCGAATATTCCCTCGTACACCATAAAATATTCATTTTCGGTATTTTCTTTATAGACCCCATCCGGTTGAAACGGCATGTATAAGTGGACTCAAAAGCATTTTTTCAGTCCGATTTAATATTTTGGAGATCCCGATAGCCTCAAAGTCGGCCGTAATCAGGAAGCGGAGACTCGGCATTGAATATTCCCTCCCACTCCATAAAATATTCATTTTCGGTGTTTTCACCGTCGACCCCATCCGGCTGAAACGGCATGTATAAGTGGGCTCAAAACCCAATATTCCGGTCCGATTTAATATTTTGCAGATCCCGATACCCCGAAAGTTGGCCGAAATAAGGAACGGAGACTCGGCATTGAATATTCCCTCCTAATGCATAAAATATTCATTTTCGGTATTTTCACTTGTATAAGTGACCCCAATGCGGCTGAAACGGAATGTATAAGTGGGCTCAAAAACCAATATTCCAAAATCCGATTTAATATTTTGCAGACCCCGATACCAAAAACCAATATTCCGAAAGTCGGCCGAAATTAGGAAACGGGGACTCCGCATTCAATATTCCCTCCCACTCCATAAAATATTGATTTTCGGTATTTTCACTATAGACCCCGTCCGGCTGAAACGGCATGTATAAGTGGGCTCCAAAAGTATTATTCCCGACCGATTTAATATTTTCGAGAACCTGACACCCTGAAAGTCGACAGAAATCGGGAAACGGAGACGCGGCATTGAATATTCCCTCCCATTGCATAAAATATTCAGTTTCGGTATTTTTACTATAGACCCCATCCGGCTTTATCGGCATGTATAAGTGGGCTCCAAAAGCATTTTTTCAGTCCGATTTAATATTTTGGAGATCCCGATAGCCTCAAAGTCGGCCGCAATTAGGAAACTGGGACTCGGCATTGAATATTCCCTCCCACTCCATAAAATATTCATTTTCGGTATTTTCACTGTACACCTCGTCCGGTTGAAAGGGCATGTATAAGTGGGCTCCAAAAGCATTATTCCGGTCCGATATAATATTTTGGAGATCCCGATACCCTGAAACTCGGCCGAAATCGGGAAACGGAGACTCGGCATTAAATATTCCCTCCAACTGCACAAAATATTCATTTTCGGTATTTTCACTATAGACCCCGTCCGGTGAAACGGCATGTATAAGTGGGCGCCAAAAGGATTATTCCGGACCGATTTAATATTTTGGAGAACCCAACCCCCTGAAAGTCAGCCGAAATCGGGAAACGGAGACGCGGCATTGAATATTCCCTCCCACTCCATAAAATATTCATTTTCGGTATTTTCACTATAGACCCCATCCGGCTGAAACGGCATGTATAAGAGGGCTCCAAAAGCAATTTTTCAGCCCGATTTATTATTTTGGAGATCCCGATAGCCTTAAAGTCGGCCGCAATCAGGAAACGGAGACTCGGCATTGAATATTCCCTCCTAATCCATAAAATATTCATTTTCGGTATTTTCACAGTAGACACCGTTCGGCTCAAACGGCATGTATAAGTGGGCTCCAAAAGCATTATTCCGGTCCGATTTAATATTTTGGAGATCCCGATACCCTGAAAGTCGGCCGAAATCAGGAAACGGAGACTCGGCATTGAATATTTCCTCCTAATGCATAAAATATTCATTTTCGGTATTTTCACTGTAGACCCCATGCGGCTGAAATGGAATGTATAAGTGGGCTCAAAAACCAATATGCCGGTCCGATTTAATATTTTGCAGATCCCGATACCCTGAAAGTCGGCCGAAATTAGGAAACGGGGACTCGGCATTCAATATTCCCTCCCACTCCATAAAATATTCATGTTCGGTATTTTCACTGTAGACCGCGTTCGGCTGAAACGGCATGTATAAGTGGCTCCAAAAGCATTATTTCGGTTCGATTTAATATTTTGGAGATCCTGATACCCTGAAAGTCGGCCAAAATCGGGAAACGGAGACTTGGCATTGAATATTCCCTCCTATTGCTTAAAATATTCATTTTCGGTATTTTCACTGTAGACCCCATCCGGCTGAAACGGGATGTATAAGTTGGCTCCAAAAGCATTTTTTCAATCCGATTTAATATTTTGGAGATCCCGATAGCCTCAAAGTCGGCCGCAATCGGGAGCGGGGACTCGACATTGAATATTCCCTCCCACTCCATAAAATATTCATTTCCGGTATTTTCGCTGTAGACCCCGTCCGGCTGAAACGGCATGTATAAGTGGGCTCCAAAAGCATTATTCCGGACCGATTTAGTATTTTGGAGAACCCGACACCCTGAAAGTCGGCCGAAATCGGGAAACGGAGACTTGGCATTGAATATTCCCTCCTATTGCATAAAATATTCATTTTCGGTATTTTCACTGTAGACCCCATCCGGCTGAAACGGGATGTATAAGTAGGCTCCAAAAGCATTTTTTCAATCCGATTTAATATTTTGGAGATCCCGATAGCCTCAAAGTCGGCCGCAATCAGGAAGCGGGGACTCGACATTGAATATTCCCTCCCACTCCATAAAATATTCATTTCCGGTATTTTCGCTGTAGACCCCGTCCGGCTGAAACGGCATGTATAAGTGGGCTCCAAAAGCATTATTCCGGACCGATTTAGTATTTTGGAGAACCCGACACCCTGAAAGTCGGCCGAAATCGGGAAACGGAGACTTGGCATTGAATATTCCCTCCTATTGCATAAAATATTCATTTTCGGTATTTTCACTGTAGACCCCATCCGGCTGAAACGGGATGTATAAGTAGGCTCCAAAAGCATTTTTTCAATCCGATTTAATATTTTGGAGATCCCGATAGCCTCAAAGTCGGCCGCAATCAGGAAGCGGGGACTCGACATTGAATATTCCCTCCCACTCCATAAAATATTCATTTCCGGTATTTTGGCTGTAGACCCCGTCCGGCTGAAACGGCATGTATAAGTGGGCTCCAAAAGCATTATTCCGGACCGATTTAGTATTTTGGAGAACCCGACACCCTGAAAGTCGGCCGAAATCGGGAAACGGAGACTCGGCATTGAATATTCCCTCCTATTGCATAAAATATTCATTTTCGGTATTTTCACTGTAGACCCCATCCGGCTGAAACGGCATGTATAAGTGGGCTCCAAAAGCATTTTTTCAGTCCGATTTAATATTTTGGAGATCCCGATAGCCTCAAAGTTGGCCGCAATCAGGAAGCGGAGACTCGGCATTGAATATTCCCTCCCACTTCATAAAATATTCATTTTCGGTATTTTCACTATAGACCCCGTCCGGCTGAAACGGCATTTATAAGTGGGCTCCAAAAGCATTATTACGGTCCGATTTAATATTTTGGAGATCCAGATACCCTAAAAGTCGGCCGAAATCGGGAAACGGAGGCTGGGCATTCATTATTCCCTCCTACTGCACAAAATATTCATTTTCGTTATTTTCGCTGTATACCCCGTCCGGTTGAAACAGCATGTATAAGTGGGCTCCTAAAGCATTATTCCGGTCCGATTTAATATTTTGGAGATCCCGATACCCTCAAAGTCGGCTGAAATCAGGAAACGGAGACTCGACATTGAATATTCTCTCCTACTGCATAAAATATTGATTTTTGGTATTTTCACTGTAGACCCCATCCAGCTGAAACTGCTTGTATAAGTGGGCTCCAAAAGCATTATTCCGGTCCGATTTAATATTTTGGAGATCCCGATACCCTCACAGTCGGCCGCAATCAGGAAACGGAGACTCGACATTGAATATTCCCTCCTACTGCATAAAATATTCATTTTCGGTATTTTCACTTTAGACCCCATCCAGTTGAAACGGCATGTATAAGTGTGCTCCAAAAGCATTATTCTGGTCCGATTTACTATTTTGGAGATCCCGATACCCTGAAAGTCGGACGAAATCAGGAAATAGAGACTCGTCTTTGAATATTCCCTCCTAATCCATAAAATATTCATTTTCGGTATTTTCACTGTAGACCCCGTCCGGCTTAAACAGTATTTATAAGTGGGCTCCAAAAGCATTATTACGGTCCGGTTTAATATTTTGGAGATCCCAATACCTGAAAGTCGGCCGAAATCGGGAAACGGAGGCTCGGCATTCAATATTCCCTCCTTATGCATAAAATATTCATTTTCGGTATTTTCACTGTAGACCCCGTCCTGCTGAAACGGCATGTATAAGTGGGCTCCAAAAGCATTATTCCAGTCCGATTTAATATTTTGGAGATCCCGATAGCCTCAAAGTCAGCCGCAATAAGGAAACGGAGACTCGGCATTGAATATTCCCTTCTACCCCCATAAAATATTCATTTTCAGTATTTTCACTATAGACCCCATCCGGCTGAAACGGCATGTATAAGTGGGCTTTCTAACATTTTGGCGATCCTGAAAGCCTGAAATTAGGAAACAGAGAGTCGGCAGAGAAATTTCCCTTTTTTCCCATTAATAATTTCATTTCGGTATTTTCACTCTAGAACTCGGCAGGCGGAAGCATGGATAACTGGGCTACAAAAGCATGATTTCGGTGCGATTTAATATTTTGATGATCCCGATAGCCTGAAAGTCGGCATAAATCAGTAAACGGAGACTCGGCACAGTAAATTCTTTCCGATTTAATATTTTGGAGGTCTTGATAGCCTGAAAGTCGGTTGCAATTAGGAAACAAAGACTTGGCAGAGAAAATTCCCTTTTCCCCCATTAAAAATTCTATTTCAGTATTTTCACTGTAGCCCCCGGCAGACGAAAATTGCTTGGATAAGTGGGCTATAAAAGCATTATTTCAGTCCGATTTAATATTTTGGAGGTCTTGATAGCCTGAAAGTCGGCTGCATTTAGGAAACGGAGACTTAGCAGAGAAAATTCCCTATTACCATTAAAAATTCCCTTTCGGTATTTTCGCAGTTGACCTTGGCAGACGAAAACTGCTTGGATAAGTGGGTTGCAAAAGCATTATTTCGGTCCGATTTAATATTTTGGAGATCCCGATAGCCTGAATGTCGGCTGAAATCAGGAAATGGAGACTCGGTAGAGAAATTTCCTTTTTTTCCCATTAAAAATTCTATTTCAGTATTTTCACTTTAGACCCCAGCAGTCGGAAACTACATGGATAAGTGGGCTCCAAAAGCATTATTTGGGTGCAATTTAATATTTTGGAGATCCCGATAGCTTGAAACTCGGCTTAAATCAGTAAATGGAGACTCGGCAAAGAAAATTCTTTTTTGTCCCATTAAAAATTCCCTGTTGGTGTTTTCATTCTTGTCCCCGATTGGCGGAAACTTCCGGAATAAGTGGGCTGAAAAGTATTATTTCTTTCCGATTTAATATTTTGGAGGTCCTGATAGCCTGAAATTCGGCTGAAATCCGGAAACGGAGACTCGGCAGAGAAAATTCCCTTTTGCCCCAATAAAAATTCCCTTTCTATATTTTCCATGTAGACCCCGACAGGCAGAAACTGCTTGGATAAGTGGGCTGCAAAAGCATTATTTCAGTCCGATTTAATATTTTAGAGGTCTTGATAGCCTGAAAGTCGGCTACAATTAGGAAAGGAAGACTCGGCAGAGAAAATTCCCTTTTGTCCCATTAAAAATTCCCTTTCGGTATTTTCGTAGTTGACCCCGGCAGACAAAAAGAGCTTGGATAAGTGGCTTGCAAAAGCATTATTTCGGTCCAATTTAATATTTTGGAGATCCCAATAGCCTGAAAGTCGGTTGAAATCGGGAAACAGAGACTCGGCAGAGAAAATTCCCCTTTGTCCCATAAAAAATTCCTTGTCGGTACTTTCACTGTAGACCCCTGTAGGCGGAAACTGCATGGATAAGTTGGCTGCAAAATCATTATTTTTGTCCGATCTAATATTTTGGAGATCCTGATAGCCTGAAAGTCGGCTGAAATTAGGAAACGGAGACTCGGCAGAGAAATTTCCCTTTTTTCCCATTAATAATTTCATTTCGGTATTTTCACTGTAGACCTTGGCAAGCAGAAACTACATGGATAAGTGGACTCCAAAAGCATTATTTCAGTGCGATTTAATATTTTGGTGATCCCGATAGCCTGAAAGTCGGCTTAAATCGAAACGGAGACGCGACGAGAGAAAATTCCTTTTTCATCCCATGAAAAATTCCCGTTGGTATTTTCATTTTAGTCCCCGGTTGGCAGAAACTTCACGAATAAGTGGGCTAAAAAACTATTATTTATTTCCGATTTAATAATTTGGAGGTCTTGATAGCTTGAAATTCGGCTGAAATCTGGAAACGGACACTCGGCAGAGAAAATTCCATTTTGCCCTAATAAAAATTCCCTTTCGGTATTTTCGTAGTTGACCCAGGCAGACAAAAAGTGCTTGGATAAGTGGGTTGCAAAAGCATTATTTCGGTCCAATTTAATATTTTGGAGATCCCAATAGCCTGAAAGTCGGCTGAAATCGGGAAACAGACACTCGGCAGAGAAAATTCCCCTTTGTCCCATAAAAAATTCCTTGTCGGTACTTTCACTGTAGACCCCTGTAGGCGCAAACTACATGGATAAGTTGGCTGCAAAAGCATTATTTTTGTCCGATCTAATATTTTGGAGATCGTGATGGCGTGAATGTCGGCTAAAATTAGGAAACGGAGACTCGGCAGAGAAATTTCCCTTTTTTCCAATTAATAATTTCATTTCGGTATTTTCATTGTAGACCCCGGCAGGCGGAAATTGCATGGATAAGTGGGCTCCAAAAGCATGATTTCGGTGCGATTTAATATTTTGGTGATCACGATAGCCTGAAAGTCGGCTTAAATCAATCAACGGAGACTCGGCAAAGAAAATTCCCCTTTGTCCCATAAAAAATTTCCTGTAGGTACTTTTACTGTAGACCCCTGTAGGCGGAAACGGCATGGATAAGTTGGCTGCAAAAGCATTATTTTTGTCCGATCGAATATTTTGGAGATCCTGATGGCTTGAAAGTCGGCTGAAATTGGGAAACGGAGACTCGATAGAGAAATTTCCCTTTTTTCCAATTAATAGTTTCATTTCGGTATTTTCACTGTAGACCCCGGCAGGCGGAAACTGCATGGATAAGTGTGCTCCAAAAGCATGATTTCAGTGCGATTTAATATTTTGGTGGTCCCAATAGCCTGAAAGTCGGCTTAAATCAATCAACGGAGACTCGGCAGAGAAAATTCCCCTTTGTCCCATAAAAAATTGCTTGTCGGTACTTTCACTATAGACCCTTGTAGGCGGAAACTGCATGGATAAGTTGGCTGCAAAAGAATTATTTTTGTCCGATCGAATATTTTGGAAATCCCGATGGCTTGAAAGTCGGCTGAAATTAGGAAACAAAGACTCGGCAGAGAAATTTCCCTTTTTTCCAATTAATAATTTCATTTCGGTATTTTCACTATAGACCCCGGCAGGCGGAAACTACATGGATAAGTGGGCTCTAAAAGCATGATTTCGGTGCGATTAAATATTTTGGTGATCCCGATAGCCTGAAAGTCGTCTTAAATCAATAAACGGAGACTGGGCAGAGAAAATTCACTTTTTGTCACATGAAAAATTCCCTGTTGGTATTTTCATTCTAGTACCCGGTTGGCGGAAACTTCACGAATAAGTGGGCTAAAAAAGTATTATTTCTTTCTGATTTAATATTTTGGAGATCCTCATAGCTTGAAATTCGGCTGAAATCAGGAGACTCAATAGAGAAAATTCCCTTTTGCCCCATTAAAACTTCTCTTTCGGTATTTTCACTATAGACCCCGACAGGCGGAAACTGCTTGGATAAGTGGGCTGCAAAAGCATTATTTTGGACCGATTTAATATTTTGGAGGTCCTAATAACCTGAAAGTCGGCTGAAATTAGGAAACGGAGACTCAGCAGAGAAAATTCCCCTTTGTCCCATTAAAAATTCCCTTTCGGTATTTTCGTAGTTGAGCCCAGCAGACGAAAACTGCTTGGATAAGTGGGTTGCAAAAGCATTATTTCGGTCCGATTTAATATTTTGGAGATCCCAATAGCCTGAAAGTCGGTTGAAATCAGGAAACCGAGACTCGGGAGAGAAAATTCCCCTTTGTCCCATACAAAATTCCTTGTCGGTACTTTCACTATAGACCCCTGTAGGCGGAAACTGCATGGATAAGTTGGCTGCAAAAGCAATATTTTTGTCCGATCTAATATTTTGGAGATCCTAATGGCATGAAAGTCGGCTGAAATTAGGAAACGGAGACTCGGCAGAGAAATTTCCCTTTTTTCCAATTAATAATTTCATTTCGGTATTTTCATTGTAGACCCCGGTAGGCGGAAACTGCATGGATAAATGGGCTCCAAAAGCATGATTTCGGTGCGATTTAATATTTTGGTGATCCCCATAGCCTGAAAGTCGGCTTAAATCAATCAAGGGAGACTCGGCAGGGAAAATTCTTTTTTTGTCCCATGAAAAATTCCCTCTTGGTATTTTCATTCTAGTCCCCGGTTGGCGGAAACTTCACGAATAAGTGGGCTAAAAACGTATTATTTATTTCCGATTTAATATTTTGGACGTCCTGATAGCCTGAAATTCGGCTGAAATCAGGAAACAGAGACTCAGTAGAGAAAATTCCCTTTTGCCCCATTAAAAATTCTCTTTTGGTATTTTCACTGTAGACCCCGGCAGGCGGAAACTGCTTGGATAAGTAGGCTACAATAGCATTATTTCGGTCCGATTTAATATTTTGGAGGTCTTGGTAGCCTGAAAGTTGTCTGCAATTAGGAAACGGAGACTCAGCAGAGAAAATTCCCTTTTGTCCCATTAAAATTTCCCTTTTGGTATTTTCGCAGTTGAGCCCGGCAGACGAAAACTGCTTGGATAAGTGGGTTGCAAAAGTATTATTTCGGTCTGATTTAATATTTTGGAGATCCCAATAGCCTGAAAGTCAGCTGAAATCAAGAAACGGAGACTCGGCAGAGAAAATTCCCCTTTGTCGCATAAAAAATTCCTTGTCGATACTTTCACTATAGACCCCTGTAGGCGAAAATTGCATGGATAAGTTGGTTGCAAAAGCATTATTTTTATCGGATCTATTATTTTGGAGATCCTGATGGCCTGAAAGTCGGTTGAAATTAGGAAATGGAGACTCGGCAGAGAAATTTCCCTTTTTTCCAATTAATAATTTCATTTCGATATTTTCACTATAGACCTCGCGAGCGGAAACGCATGGATAAGTGGGCTCCAAAAGCATGATTTCGATGCGATTTAATATTTTGGTGATCCCGATAGCCAGAAAGTCATCTTAAATCAGTAAACGGAGACTAGGCAGAGAAAATTCATTTTTTGTCCAATGAAAAATTCCCTTAGGGTATTTTCATTCTAGTCCCCGGTTGGCGGAAACTTCACGAATAAGTGGGCTAAAAAAGTATTATTTATTTCCGATTTAATATTTTGGAGGTCCTGATAGCCTGAAATTCGGCTGAAATCAGGAAATAGAGACTCAGTAGAGAAAATTCCCTTTTGCCCCATTAAAAATTCTCTTTCGGTATTTTCACTGTAGACCCCGGCAGGCGGAAACTGCTTGGATAAGTAGGCTACAAAAGCATTATTTCGGTCTAATTTAATATTTTGGTGGTCCTGGTAGCCTGAAAGTCGTCTGCAATTAGGAAACGGAGACTCAGCAGAGAAAATTCCCTTTTGTCCCATTAAAATTTCCCTTTTGGTATTTTCGCAGTTGAGCCCGGCAGACGAAAACTGCTTGGATAAGTGGGTTGCAAAAGTATTATTTCGGTCCGATTTAATATTTTGGAGATCCCAATAGCCTGAAAGTCAGTTGAAATCAAGAAGCGGAGACTCGGCTGAGAAAATTCCCCTTTGTCGCATAAAAAATTCCTTGTCGATACTTTCACTATAGACCCCTGTAGGCGGAAATTGCATGGATAAGTTGGTTGCAAAACCATTATTTTTATCCGATCTATTATTTTGGAGATCCTGATGGCCTGAAAGTCGGTTGAAATTAGGAAACGGAGACTCGGCAGAGAAATTTCCCTTTTTTCCAATTAATAATTTCATTTCGATATTTTCACTATAGACCTCGGCAGGCGGAAACTGCATGGATAAGTGGGCTCCAAAAGCATGATTTCGGTGCGATTTAATATTTTGGTGATCCCGATAGCCAGAAAGTCAGCTTAAATCAGTAAACGGAGACTAGGCAGAGAAAATTCATTTTTTGTCCCATGAAAAATTCCCTGAGGGTATTTTCATTCTAGTCCCCGGTTGGCGGAAACTTCACGAATAAGTGGGCTAAAAAATTATTATTTCTTTCCGATTTAATATTTTGGAGGTCCTGATAGCCTGAAATTCGACTGAAATCAGGAAACAGAGACTCAGTAGAGAAAATTCCCTTTTGCCCCATTAAAAATTCTTTTTCGGTATTTTCACTGTAGACCTCGGCAGGCGGAAACTGCTTGGATAAGTGGGCTGCAAAAGCATTATTTCGATCCGATTTAACATTTTGGAGGTCCTAATAGCTTGAAAGTCGGATGCAATTAGGAAAGAGAGACTCAGCAGAGAAAATTCCCTTTTGTCCCATTGAAAATTCCCTTTCGGTATTTTTGCCGTTTACCCCGGCAGACGAAAACTGCTTGGATAAGTGGGTTGCAAAAGCATTATTTCTGACCGATTTAATATTTTGCAGATCCCGATAGCTTGAGAGTTGGCTGAAATCAGGAAACGGAGACTCGGCAGAGAAAATTCCCCTTTGTCCCATAAAAAATTCCTTTTCGGTATTTTCACTATAGACCCCGGTAGGTGGAAACTGCATGGATAAGTTTGTTGCAAAAGCAATATTTTTATCTGATATAATATTTTGGAGATCCTAATAGCTTCAAAGTCGGCTGAAATTAGGAAACGGAGACTCGGTAGAGAAATTTCCCTTTTTTCCCATTAATAATTTCATTTCGGTATTTTCACTGTAGACCCCGGCAGGCGGAAACTGCATGGATAAGTGGGCTCCAACAGCATTATTTCGGTGCGATTTAATATTGTGGTAATCCCGATAGCCTGAAAGTCGGCTTAAATCAGTAAACGGAGACTCGGCATAGAAAATTCTTTTTTTGTCCCATGAAAAATTCCCTGTTGGTATTTTCATTCTAGTCCCCGGTTGGCGGAAACTTCACGAATAAGTGGGCTAAAAAAGTATTATTTCTTTCCGATTTAATATTTTGGAGGTCCTGATAGCCTGAAATTCGGCTGAAATCAAGAAATAGAGACTTGGTAGAGAAAATTCCCTTTTGCCCCATTAAAAATTCTCTTTTGGCATTTTCCCTGTAGTCCCCGGCAGGCGGAAACTGTTAGGATAAGTGGGCTGCAAAAGCATTATTTCGGTCCGATTTAATATTTCGGAGGTCTTGATAGCCTGAAAGTCGGCTACAATTAGGAAACGGAGACTTAGCGGAGAAAATTCCCTGTTAGTGTTTTCATTCTTGTCCCCGGTTGGCGGAAACTTCCCGAATAAGTGGGCTGATAGCCTGAAATTCGGCTGAAATCTGGAAACGGAGACTCGGCAGAGAAAATTCCCTTTTGCCTCAATAAAAATGCCCTTTATGTATTTTCCCTGTAGACCCCGGCAGGCAGAAACTGCTTGGATAAGTGGGCTGCAAAAGCATTATTTTGGTACGAGTTAATATTTTAGAGGTCTTGATAGCCTGAAAGTCAGCTGCAATTAGGAAACGAAGACTCGGCAGAGAAAATTCCCTGTTCTCCCTTTAAAAATTCCCTTTCCGTATTTTCGTAGTTGACCCCGGCAGACGAAAAGTGCTTGGATAAGTGGGTTGCAAAAGCATTATTTTGGTCCGATTTAATATTTTGGAGATTCCGATAGCCTGAAAGTTGGCTGAAATCAGGAAACGGAGACTCGGCAGAGAAAATTCCCCTTTGTCCCATAAAAAATTCCTTGTCGGTATTTTCACTGTAGACCCCGGTAGGTGGAAACTGCATGGATAAGTTGGCTGCAAAAGCATTATTTTTGTCCAATCTAATATTTTGAAGATCCTAATAGCCTGAAAGTCAGCTGAAATTAGGAAACGGAGACTCGGCAGAGAAATTTCCCTTTTTTCCCATTAATAATTTCATTTCGGTATTTTCACTGTAGACCTCGGTAGGCGGAAACTGCATGGATAAGTGGCTCCAAAAGGATTATCTCGGTGCGATTGAATATTTTGGTGATCCCGATAGCCTGAAAGTCGGCTTAAAATCATTAAATGGAGACTCGGCAGAGAAAATTCTTTTTTTGTCCCATGAAAAATTCCCTATTGGTATTTTCATTCTAGTCCCCGGTTGGCGGAAACTTCACGAATAAGTGGGCTAAAAAAGTATTATTTCTTTCCGATTGAATATTTGGGAGGTCCTGATAGCATGAAATTTGGCTGAAATCAAGAAATAGAGACTCGGTAGAGAAAATTCCATTTTGCCCCATTAAAAATTCTCTTTCGGCCTTTTCCCTGTAGACCCCGGCAGGCAGAAACTGCTTGGATAAGTGGGCTAAAAAAGCATTATTTCTGTCCGAATTAATATTTTGGAGGTCTTGATAGCCTGAAAGTCGGCTACAATTAGGAAACGGAGACTCAGCAGAGAAAATTCCCTTTTGTCCCATTAAAAATTCCCTTTCGGTATTTTCGCAGTTGACCCCAGCTGATGAAAACTGCTTGGATAAGTGGGCTGCAAAAGCATTATTTCGGTCCGATTTAATATTTTGGAGATCCCAATAGCCTGAAAATCGGCTGAAATCAAGAAACGGAGACTCGGCAGAGAAAATTCCCATTTGTCCCATAAAAAATTCCTTTTCGGTATTTTCACTATAGACCCCGGTTGTTGAAAACTGCTTGGATAAGTGGGCTGCAAAAGCATTATTTCGGTTTGATTGAACATTTTGGAGATCCCGATAGCCTGAAAATCGGCTGAAATCAAGAAACGGAGACTCGGCAGAGAAAATTCCCATTTGTCCCATAAAAAATTCATTTTCGGTATTTTCACTATAGACCCCGGTAGGCGGAAACTGCATGGATAAGTTGGCTGCAAAAGCATTATTTTTGTCCGATCTAATATTTTGGAGATCCTGATAGCCTAAAAGTCGGTTGAAATTAGGAAACGGAGACTCAGCTGAGAAAATTCCCTTTTGTCCCGTTAAAAATTCATTGTCGGTATTTTCACTGTAGACCCCGCTAGGCGGAAACTCCATGGATAAGTTGGCTACAAAAGCGTTATTTTGGTCCAATCTAATATTTTGGAGATCCGGATAGCATGAAACTCGTTTGAAATCAAGAAACGGATACTCGGCAGAGAAAATCCCCTTTTGTCCCATTAAAAATTCCCTGTCGGTATTTTCCCTGTTGACCCCGGTAGGCGAAAACTACACGGATACGTGGGCTGCAAAAGCATTATTTTTGTCCGATCGAATATTTTTGAGATCCGGATGGCCTGAAACTTGTCTGAAATCAGGAAACGTATACTCGGCAAAGAAAATTCCCTTTTGTCCCACTAAAAATTCCATGTCGGTATTTTCACTGTAGACCCCGATAGGTGAAAACTGCATGGATAAGTGGGCTACAAAAGCATTATTTCGGTCTGATCTAATATTTTGGAGATCTCGATTGTGGCACCCCCGATCCGTTGGGGTGGCCACAGTTTGCTTACCTTTCTCTTTCTTGACCCGAAGCAAAATCAGCATCTCCCTATCCCAAAATTTGAAACGATGCGCACCTACTAGACATTTTTATAAGTCAAGCCGAACACTTTTATTTACATAGATCTGGTAGACAACATCAGTCGGTACATCAAAATTTACCGTGGTTTTCTATACCCGGCTTCATATCAAAAGATAACCCTACTTCCCTTTTTCTTTTCTTTTCAATACAGTCCTATACATACGTCTATCAGTCAATGTTGGCGGTCCAAAATTTGCTTCATGTACTATCCGTCACTCTCGGTCACACCCAACCCGGTCCGTCAGCTGGCGGCGGCGACAACATCCCCAACATGATCCCATCACGATGGACGTGTACTGACAGAAACTCCTGAGTCACTGGGCCATCAGGTGAACCAATGTCATACATGACTAGAACCCGCACTCGAGTAAAAACCAACCCTCGTAACTCAAGATGAGGGTGCTCCGAATACTCGCACTCAACGTCAACAGGGACACCATAAAATGTACCAGGGGTGACTGGTAGCAAAGATAGATCTTCTAATCTGAAATATTAGTCCCCGAACGGGGTGAGTACAGCCACTCAGCAGTAAAAGATTCATCAAGCTATATCAAGCAGTACCATCAATATCTAAACTCATGCAGGATAGACAAAATCAGGTAGTTAAGGGATCATTATACATCAAAATCATGAAATCCTTTAATGCAATAGCAAATGCAATTTCAAAAGATTCAGATGCATCATGTCCAGTTACACAAGTCCTGATCATAAGGCCAAACTGTAATGACACGTCCCATTTCATGCCATACAATTTAGTCTCATAACCAGACCACACTCACACTTAATATAATCATCCATTTTATCATTCAAAAGGTTTCATCCCCCAGAGGACCAATGTTTGCATCCTTCTGGACATTCGCATCCACCTTAGCATCGCGAAAGCCTCCGGCATTCAGCCACACAGGGCCACCGGGCATCTGGAGCGGATCACGCCTCCAGGCATCTCGTACCCCACGTGACATCACGAGGAACCTCGGGGGCCTCCCATGAAAATGGTTACCCCGGCCATCCGGAATTACATACTGACAAGCATACCACTGGGCATCCCGAAGCTCCTGGGGAAAAACCTCCGGTATTCAGCCACACAGGGCCACCGGGCATCCACAAGGCATCGAATCATTTGATCCTTTGGGCATCTCGACTCCCGGGGCATCGTTGACCCGAGGTCTAACAGCAACAATTAACATCTTAATTTCCAAAAACACTTTTCAATGCAATGACAAAATGTCTCTTGAGTCTCATCAAATCTCAATATTGCATGATATGCTGAATGTCAATATCATCATGCCAAAGAACAACTCAAGATGCATTTACCTTTGGGACAATTTGAGTAAATTCGGAACAAAACAGCTCGATTATTACAATGCACAGTTTTTGTAACAATTTCGAAATAACCCCTAAATGAACTCAGAAAATTCTGAAATTTTGATATGTTATATAAAAGACCTAAATAAAAATTTTCCATGAAGAACACTAATTCATATTCATTGTATATCAAGAGCAGTAATCGCTCTACTCTTTACTGACATTCTGTAATAGCTTCCAGATTTAACATTTACAAGGAAAATCATTTTACTGACCAAAAATTGTCCATATATTCTCAAATTTTGATATGTTATTTCTAAAGATATTCCCTACATCTTTCATTAAGGGTTCAAAGTCTAATTCTGGCTAGCTGATTACAGAAAATTCATGAAATCACCAAAGGTCATGCTGTTTTCTGCGAAAACAGTTTACTAATCCAAAGAGAACTATTTCTATTCATTGAATCCCAACATCCAACGTCCATAACCAAACCTTTACAAGTCTATTGCACCACATTATAACTACTTCACTTCAAACATCCACTTTAGTTAGACCTTTCAATTCTTATTTCAGCCAATGACCGAAACTACTCAAAACAAACTCTGTTTTTACTCAATCTCCCAATCTAACTTCATCTCAATCATCCAAAAATTCACATGCAGCTCCCAATTCTGCATTTTCTCACATCTACCAGCATTTCACTAGATAATTGCAGCATGCACAACATAGATCAATGAACTTCTACTTGCCTCAACTCCTAGCTTGATCGGCAAACTAAAACGGAAACTTGGGACTTCGAATGCAGCACAATCGGTGGTGAAGATGGGCGGCGTCGACGGTGGCAGCTTGAGCACGGGCACGGGCAGAGGGCGGCCTTCCTTCTCTGCCCTCACTCTCGCTCGAATTCTCTCTCTATCACTCGCTCACCCGCTCACTCTCGGTTTCTCTCTCTCAACTTGCTCGATTCACTCTCTCTCTACTTGCTCGAACACCCCAGCACTTTGCCCACTAAAATGGTTAATTAAATTAATTGCTGCATGCAGGTTATTTGGTGGATGATCGATCGAGAGACAGCTGAGGTGTGCGTGTCTTCAGCTGGGATTGTCTTGGTCTTTGTTGGCAGCACACACCGAAGCAACGCGGTTGTTGCTGGCCACACCTCAGTCAACTTCCATCTCCATGGTTGATTAATTATGTCGATTAAATGGGAGAAGGATTTGGGTGGTAATAGGCGGGGACAATTCCTCCTCTTCGCGCGGCATGCATGTTCCTCATGCATAGCCGAATTTCATCCCTTCGGCACTCTAAAAATTAATTGACCAATGTCCAAATTCCTCACGGCTATCGCATACCCGAGGGTCGTCAAAATTTTCCGGATGCCACAACGATAGCCTGAAAGTCGACTGAAATCAGAAAATGGAGACTCGACAGAAAAAATTCCCTTAGGGTATTTTCACTGTGGACCCCGGCAGGCAAAAACTGCATGGATAAGTGGGCTGCAAAAGCATTATTTTTGTATGATTTAATATTTTGGAGGTCCCTATAGCCTGAATGTCGGCTGAAATCTGGAAACAAAGACTCGGCATAGAAGATTCCCTTTTGCCCCATTAAAAATTCCCTTTCGTTATTTTCACTGTAGACCCCGGCAGGTGGAAACTACATGGATAAGTGAGTTGCAAAAGCATTATTTCACTCTGATTTAATATGTTTGAGGTCCCGATAGCTTGAAAGTCGGCTAAAATCAGGAAACGGAGACTTAGCAGAGAAAATTCCCTTTTCTCCCATTAAAAATTCATTGTCGGTATTTTCACTGTATATTCCGGTAGGCGGAAACTCCATGGATAATTTGGCTGCAAAAGCATTATTTTGGTCTGATCTAATATTTTGGAGATTCGGATAGCCTGAAACTCGTCTGAAATCAAAAAACGGATACTCGGCAGAGAAAATTCCCTTTTGTCCCAATAAAAATTCCCTTTCGGTATTTTCACTATAGACGTCGACAGGCGAAAACTGCAAGGATAAGTGGGCTCCAAAAGCATTATTTCGGTACGATTTAATAATTTTGAGATCCCAATAGCCTGAAAGTCGACTGAAATCAGGAAATGGAGACTCGGCAGAGAAAATTTCCTTTTGTCCCATTAAAAACTCCCTTACGGTATTTTCACTGTCGACCCCGGCAGGCAGAAACTGCATGGATAAGTGGGCTGTAAAAGCATTATTTCGGTATGATTTAATATTTTGGAGGTCCCTATACCATGAATGTCGGCTGAAATCAGGAAACAGAGATTCGGCACAGAAGATTCCCTTTTGCCCCATTAAAAACTCCCTTTCGGTATTTTCACTATAGACCCCGGCAAGTGGAAATTGCAAGGATAAGTGGGCTGCAAAAGCATTATTTCGGTATGATTTAATATTTTCGAGGTCCCGATAGCCTGAAAGTCAGTTGAAATCAGGAAACGGAGACTCCACAAAGAAAATTCCCTTTTGTCCAATTAAAAATTCCTTGTCGGTATTTTCACTATAGATTCCGATAGGTGGAAACTGCATGGATAATTTGGCTGGAAAAGCATTATTTTGGTCTGATATAATATTTTGGAGAACCGAATAGTCTGAAATTAGGAAACGGATACTTGGCAGAGAAAATTCCCTTTTGTCCCATTAAAAATTCCCTTTCGATATTTTCACTGTAGAAGCTGGCAAGCGAAAACTGCATAGATAAGTGGGCTCCAAAAGCATTATTTCAGTCCGATTTAATATTTTGGAGATCCCGATAGCCTGAAAGTCAGCTGAAATCAGGAAACGGAGACTCAGTAGAGAAAATTCTTTTTTGTCCCATTAAAATTCCCTATTGGTATTTTCACTGTAGACCCCGATAGGTGGAAACTACATGGATAAGTGGGTTGCAAAAGTATTATTTTGTTCCGATTTAATATTTTGGAGGTCCCGATTGCCTGAAAGTTAGCTGAAATCAAGAAATGGAGACTCGGCAAAGAAAATTCCCTTTTGCCCTATTAGAAATTCCCTTTCGGTATTTTCACTATAGACCCCGACAGGCGGAAACTATATGGATAAGTTGGCTACAAAAGCATTATTTCGGTCCGATTTAATATTTTGGAGGTCCCGATAGCCTCAAAGTCGGCTGCAATTAGGAAACGGAGACTCGACAAAGAAAATTCCCTTTTGTCCCATTAAAAATTCCCTTTCAGTATTTTAGCAGTAGACCCCGGCAGGCGAAAACTGCTTGGATAAGTGGGTTGCAAAAGCATTAATTCGGTCCGATTTAATATTTTAGAGATCTCGATACCTTGAAAGTCGGCCGAAATCAGGACACGGAGACTCAGCAGAGAAAATTCCCTTTTGTCCCATTAAAAGTTCCTTGTCGGTATTTTCCTTGTAGACCCCGGTAGGTGGAAACGGCATGGATAAGTTGGCTGCAAAAGCATTATTTTGGTCCGATCTCATATTTTGGAGATCCTGATAGCCTGAAAGTTGCCTAAAATTAGGAAACGGACACTCGGCAGAGAAAATTCCCTTTTGTCCCATTAAATTTCCCTTTTTGGTATTTTCACTATAGACCCCAGCAGGCAGAAAGTGCATGGATAAGTGGGCTCCAAAAGCATTATTTTGGTCCGATTTATTATTTTAGAGATCCCGATAGCCTGAAAGTCAACTGAAATCAGGAAACGGATACTCAGGAGAGAAAATTCCCTTTTCTCCCATTAAAAATTCCCTTTCGATATTTTCAATGTAGACCCCGGCAGGCGGAAATTGAATGGATAAGTGGGTTGCAACAGCATTATTTCGGTCCGATTTAATATTTTGGAGATCCTGATAGCCTAAAAGTTAGCTGAAATCAAGAAACAGAGACTCCGCAGAAAAAATTCCCTTTTGCCCCATTAAAAATTTTCTTTCGGTATTTTCACTGTAGACCCTGGCATACAGAAACTGCATGCATAAGTGGGCTCCAAAAGCATTATTTCGGTCTAATTCAATATTTTGGAGATCTCGATAGCCTAAAAGTCGTTTGAAATCTCGGCAGAGAAAATCCCTTTGCCCCATTAAAAATTCCCTTTTGGTATTTTCACAGTAGACCCCGATAGGCGGAAATGGGACAAATGGGTTCAAAAAGCCTTATTTCCGTATGATTTAATCTATTGGAGATCATAACACCCTCAAATTCACTTGAATTCAGAAAGCCAAGATTTGCCAAGAAAAACTCCCGTTTGTCCCATGAAAAATTCCCTTTCGATATTTTGCCCGAAAACCTCTGATAGTTGGAAATCTACAGGGACCAATTTGTTCAGAAAGCCTTATTTCCATATGATTTAATGTGTTGGAGATCATTACATGCTCAAAGTCAGTTGAAGTCATAAAACAAAGATTTGCCTCAAAAAATTCCCTTTTGATATTTTCCCTAAAAACCTTCGACAGTTGGAAATCTACAGGGAAAAATGGGTTCAAAAAGCCTTATTTCCATATGATTTAATATACTGGAGATCTCAACACCCTTATAGTCAGGTGAAATCGAAAAACGAAGATTGGTCAGAAAAAATTCCAATTCGATATTTTGCCTGAAAACCTTTGACAGTTGGAAATATGTAGGGAAAAATGGGTTGAAAAAGCCTTATTTCCATATGATTTAATGTATTGGAGATCACAACACCCTTATAGTCAGGTGAAATCAGAAAATGAAGATTTGCCATAAAAACTTCCCTTTCGATATTTTGTCTGAAATCCTCCAACAGTTGAAAATCTGCAAGGAAGAATGCGTTCAAAAAGCCTTATTTCCATATGATTTAATGTATTGATGATCACAACACCCTTATAGTCAGGTGAAATCAGAAAATGAAGATTTGCCATAAAAACTTCCCTTTCGATATTTTGTCTGAAATCCTCCGACAGTTGAAAATCTGCAAGGAAGAATGCGTTCAAAAAGCCTTATTTCCATATGATTTAATGTATTGGTGATCTCAACACCCTTATAGTTAGGTGAAATCAGAAAACGAAGATTTGCTAGAAAAAATTCCCTTTGGCTCCTTCAAAAATTTCCTTTCAATGTGATTTAATGTATTGGAGATCACAACACCATTATAGTCAAGTGAAATCGAAAAACAAAGAATTGCCAGAAAGAGGAACGGCATAGTAGCGGCAATTTCTCCGGTTATATGCACGTTTTCATCGAGTTTGAGTCGGCATATCTTGGGGATGCGACATGGGGACTTTCTGGTTCACTTTTCTTCTAAAAGTTCCATCCATTCTGCATAATATTTCGAAAGGAAGGCCTTAGAGGAAAGACTGTGCCAAAAATCGAAGGAACGACATAGTAGTGGCTATTTCTCCGGTTATATGCACGTTTGCTTTGAGTTTAAGTCGGTATATCTTGGGGATGCGGCATAGGGACTTTCCGACTGGCTTTTCTTCCAAAAGCTCCATCCATTCTGCATAATATTTCGAAAGTAAGGCCTAAGAGGAAGGACTGTGCCAAAAATTAGGGGAACAGGACGATAGAGGCAATTTCTCTGGTTATATGCATGTTTGCATTGAGTTTGAGTCGACATATGTTGGGGATGCGGCATGGGGACTTTCTGGCTGCCTTTTCTTCTGAAATTTCCATCCATTCTACATAATATTTCGAAAGGAAGGCCTCGGAGCAAAGACTATGCCGAAAATTAGAGGCACAGCACAATAATGGCAATTTCTTCGGTTAGATGCACGTTTGCAATGAGTTTGAGTCGATATATCTTGGGGATGCGGCATGGGGACTATCCGGATGGCTTTTCTTCTGAAAGCTCCATACATTCTGCATAATATTTCAAAGGAAGGCCTCGGAGGAAAGACCTTGCCGAAAATTAGGGGAACGACATAATAGTGGCAATTTCTCCAGTTATATACACATTTGCATTGAGTTTAAGTCGGCATATCTTGGGGATGCGTCATGGGGACTTTCTGACTGGCTTTACTTTCAAAAGTTCCATCCCATTCTGCATAATATTTCAAAAGGAAGGCCTCAGAGGAAAAACTGTGCCAAAAATTAGAGGAACAACAAAGTAGCGGTAATTTCTTTGGTTATATGCATGTTTGCATTAAGTTTGAATCAGCATATCTTGGGGATGCGGCATAGGGACTTTCCAACTGGCTTTTCTTCCGAAACTTCCATCCATTCTATATAATATTTCGATAGGAAGGCCTTGGAGGAAAGACTGTGCCAAAAATTAGAGGAATGGCACCGTAGTGGCGTTTTCTCCGATTATACGCACGTTTGAATTAAGTTTGAGTTCGCATATCTTGGGGATGCAACTTGGGGACTTTCCGGCTGGCTTTTCTTCAAAAACTTCCATCCATTCCACATAATATTTCGACACGAAAATCTAAGGAACGGCACAGTTACGGCATTTTCTCCAGTTATTGGCACATTTGCGTTGAGTTTGAGTCAGCATATCTTGGGGATGGGGCATAGGGACTTTCTGGCTTGCTTTTCTTCCGAAACTTCAATCCATTCTTCATATTATTTCAACAGGAAGGCCTCGGAAGGAAGACTCTGCTGAAAATTAAAGGAACGACACAATAGTGGCATTTTCTCTGGTTATTTGCACGTTTGCATTTAGTTTGAGTCAGCATATCTTGGGGATGCGGCATAAGGACTATCCGGCTGGCTTTTCTTTCAAAACTTCCATCCATTATGCATAATATTTCGATAGGAAGGTGTCACGCCCCGATCCTCGAGCGTGTGCCCATCCCTCGGTGGTCGATAATAAAAATGCGACTTCCTAGGACGATTCCCCGACCTTTTCATTTTAATGCACATGCGGAAGCAAATAACAAATCTCCTGACAGTAACCATCTCGGGATAGAAAAGCAGGACAATAGATTAACAAACAAAACATGCTTTTATAAAACCAACTGAGTCATATACAAAAGTCTATAACCAAAAGACCTCAAGGGACCGACTCAAAAAGAAGCTGTCCTATCTGACCTACTCTTCAGATCACCTCATCTCAGCTCCAGACCCTCCACTCTACGACCCTGAAAAGAATTGAGTCCACGACAGGGTGAATTATAAATCTTAGCAAGTTCACGCTCTAAACCCCAATTAGGAGGGTAATACGCCTAGAGGCGTCCTAACCACACAATCAGACAACCAAGGAGACTTACCTCGTCTCAAATCCTCCCTGCATGCTAACACAATTCATATCACAGACAGCACGAAATCATGAGCAACAATCAAGCTCATCAACTGGAACGCCACACTCAATTTTCAAACAAGCACAGTAGGGCCAAATTGTTATGACATGTCCCATACTGTGCCACACAATTTTTTCCCATAATCCAACTCGTTCAACTCAATTAATCATGCGTTTCTAGTTTTGATCTCGGCTTATAGCACGGCCTACTCTCTATTTGGTGGTCTATTGGTGTAACCAGGCATCGTCTCACCACCATTGAGCACGGTGATGTCTCTCAAAGACGGCTTTCCCGAAGGAGTGTAGGTCTAGAATCTACTGCGACCCGAGTCCCACTAAGTGGGTATCCCATATAGGGTAACATTCGGCTTAAAACCTTGAGATGAGTTCTCTTAACCAACACAACCATTTAATCTCAGCCTAGGATACTGTGTATTGCACTTAAATGCCTCAATTAAAATAGTGATCCTGGCCTAATTTCTTCGTATTAAGAATACCCAGTGAAAAATAGTCATGTGTGGGTATATGGTCAGATCAAACCCGAAAAATTCATAATCTTCTTTTTAAAATCCCATTATTTTATATAATATATAAAATCATTTTCGGTCTTAAAACCCGACACCCAGAATTTTCTGAATAAATAATGAAATTTCCCAAATTTTGGAATAAATGACTAAAAATCCAATTCAACACTCAATTTGCACAAATTAACATCCAATTGCATAAACTGAACACACCATTGCAATTAGCACGAAATTCCGATCACCGGCTATCCCGGTCAAATTTTTGGAAAATAATAAATAATTAAATAATTATCAAAATTAATTAAATAAATACAATTAAATACCAAGACGGACCCAAAAAATTGCCGAACAAATCTAGATAATTAATACAACCTGTCTAGTCTCAAATTAATCTAATCTAACCACCTAACATGCAAAATTTGGGTAATTAAATCACTAATCTAATCTAACTAACCACATAATCCTTAATTAACTTAAACTAATCATCACATAAGCATAATTAACCTCTTAAGCAAGGTTTAGCGAGTAAACTCATTGGATTAGCGTTATGATGAGCTCATGGCGACAGCAACGCTGAGGCGGGCGATAAACTCCGAAGCAGCGATACCAAGTGAGGTCGAGAAAGGCTTGGAAAAGCCTCCCAAAGTCCTAAAACCCTTGCCGGTCTTTAGCTTCTGCTTGCTGGCCGAGAGGGTTAGACCCAGCAACTTCAGCAGTTGAAATGGCAAAGACGGGACAACGGGCTACAGTGGGGACCAGGTGGAGCTACGGCAGGGCTCCGGCAATTGGCGCACGGAGAATTGCTGGGCTAGAACGTGAGAGCTCGGCCGGGCGAGAGACAGAGGAAGCAAATGGGCTGGCATCGCTGCTGGCCGAACAAGGAGACAGGCGAGTGGAGGGATTTAGTCAACATGGGGAAAGTGATGACTAGTGGCAGAATGAGAGAGAGAGAAGATGGGATGATGGTGCGGGTGGGAGACGTGTGGTTGAGAGGAGGAATTGGTGGAGTGTGGGTTGCTTCGGTGGACCAAAATAAAAGAACGAGTTGTAGGGAAAATGGGCAGAACAGAAGGGAAAATGAAAGAGAAGTGTGGGGGAGAAGGGATCGTGCGTGAAAGAAAGAGAGAGGGAGGAAGTCGGCTGGTGGGGCCCCTTTCACGCCTGAGCTTTGAATGAAGGGAGAGGGAGAGAGACATGCGAGAAAGAGAGAGACCGAATGAGGGGGAAAGGGGAACGGATGAGGGAGAAAGAGGGAGCAAAAGTCAAATGGAAATATCCAAAATTCATCATAACTTGGCCTCGAAATTCTTCATGCATATCCCCTTGCTCCCTTAATATTTTCTTGCATATTAAATCCACAGATAACTCAATTTTGATGCCAATGTTGCAGCCCCCATCCAAGGCTCCGAATTTCACTACTTTGGACTTCAATTTCTTCATCAATTCTCCAATTTGATGTCTGAAGAAGAAGCCCACACAATTTCTACAAGTTCCTCGGTAAGGAGGCCAAAAATCCCTTCGATTTGGCCCTTCCGAATTTTCCTTCATTTCCGAATCGTCTAAATTTATTTTTCGTAAAAAATCTCGAGCTCACTGAAAAATCTTCGAAAGGATGAGTCGACATTCCTAAAATAAATCGTAACATGACAGAACTTTCAATTTCTGAAATCGGGTTCAAATTCGTGGTTAATTTCAATTTGACGCGATTTGAGTGTGACCTAACCTATGGGGTAGCTTTTAGGAATTTTTACTGCAATTGACCCGTGGTCGATTATTTTCGAGCCACATTGTGCATCTTCGACACATTGGTGACTCTCGGTTGTCGTGAAAATCTTGAGGTTTCAAATACGGACATAGGGTACAGAAATGACAGAAAAATTGGTCTAGTGCCGTTCGACGAGAATTTTGCAATGAGGTGGAATCACCCACACTTAATCACATACCTCTATCGAATCGACCTATCTCCGGTCTCTGATCGATATTGACTGTACCGTAATGATCTTTGCTGATTAGCACGATCGAGCAATCGATTCCGAGTCGAATTCTCAAGGTTATTGCGTTAAAAACCCTTAACGACTCCACCTGATAAGCTAGTTATCTCGTGAGGGGCCCTCTCAGAGAATAAGGCCATAGACGCATTGATGAAAAGCCCAACTTATTAAATTGAGAACTTGGAGGAAAGACTGTGCCGAAAATCAAAGGAGCGGCACAGTAGAGGCAATTTCTCTAGTTATATGCACGTTTGCATCAAGTTTGAGTCGGCATATCTTGGGGATGCGGCATGGAGACTTTGCGGGTAGCTTTTCTTCCAAAACTTCCATCCATTCTACATAATATCTCGACAGGAATGCCTCGGAAGAAAGATTGTGCCAATAATCAGAGGAATGGCACAATAGCGGTATTTCCTCCAGTTATATGCATGTTTTCATTGAGTTTGAGTCGACATATCTTGGGGTTACTGCATGGGGACTTTCATGCTTGCTTTTCTACCGAAACTTCAATCCATGCTGCATAATATTTCGACGGGAAGGCCTCGAAAGAAAGATTGTGCTGAAAATCAAAGGAACGGCACAGTAGCGGCAATTTCTCCAGTTATATGCACGTTTGCATTGAGTTTGTGTCGACATATTTTGGGGATGCGGCCTAGGGACTTTTCCTATTGGCTTTTCTTCCAAAACTTCCATCCATTCTGCATAATATTTCGATAGGAAGGCCTCAGTGGATAGGTTGTGCCGAAAATCAGAGGAATGGCATAGTAGCGGTATTTTCTCCGGTTATATGCACGTTTGCTTTGAGTTTGAGTCGGCATATCTTGGGGATGCAGCATGGGGACTTTCCAGCTAGCATTTCTTCCGAAACTTCCATCCATTTTGCATAATATCTTGCCAGGAAGGCCTCGGAAGAAAGATTGTGCCAAAAGTCAAAGGAACGGCATAGTAGTGGCATTTTCTCTAGTTATATGCATGTTTTCATTGAGTTTGAGTGGGCATATCTTGGGGATGTGGCATGTGGACTTTTCGACAAGGTTTTCTTCTAAAACTTCCATCCATTCTGCATAATATTTCGATAGGAAGGCCTCTGAGGAATGACTGTGCCGAAAATCAGAGGAACGGCACAATAGCAGCAATTTCTGCAGTTATATGCACGTTTGCATTGAGTTTGAAGGTTAATGGAGGTTAGATTTGAATATAAAGTGAAAGTTGATAATTTTTTTTATAAGACGAAAAAAGTACCCAATAGAAATTGGTGACTTTTTAAGGAATTAGACCCCTATGTGTATATTTACTTAAGAGATGACGAATCCATCTAAATGGCAATTTATTGCTTCAGAACATCATCTTTCTTTATCATACATTCACATAGGAGGTTTCCTACCTAACTAAGCAGGAGGAGTCCATGGATAACATGAACCAATCTCTCCGGTTTGATTGAGCTTACAAGGACCATTAGGAAAGATCTTCCATATACACTTCGTACAATAAGCATCCCTATCACCATCATATATGTCAAACCATTGAAATTGACTTGGCCATGCAAAGCTACAAAAGAACAACGTCTTATAGAAGAAATTGGGTCTAAATTTGAATCCCCAGCCACTAGTCGTTATGTCATGGATTCCAAGATCGTCGTCTTTGGATTTGCAATGCACTTGTAGAGTAGTTCCAGCAGGCAAATTGTTATTGATCTCAACATATGTCTTGCTGAACAAACTTCCTGCACAACTAGTTACAAGTAAACAACAAATAAAAAGGCCATTAACTAGTGAGCTCCTCATTGTGTAATACATTGCTCCAATATCAACATCATTCACTTATTTATGGAGGGACAGTGGAGGATATCTTATCTTGCCAACTAGCCACAACTGTATGACCTTTTATTTTTGTTCCTTTTTACTATGGGATAATAATTGCCATATTCCTTTTATTTATTTTTTTCCTTTTTTTATTTTTCTTCATTTTCACCTTTTCATTGAAGTTTCCTTTTCCACAGATGCCATACATTCACTAATCTTTGGTATGAGATTGCCATATTACCTTCTTTTTTTTCAACTTTGATAGTATGGGATAAGAATTCCCATATTACCTTTTATGTTTCCATATAACCTTTTATAATCTTTCCATATTACCTTTTCTATGCTTTCCTTTTTACTCTGGGATATTAATTGCCACATTACCTTTTCTTCTTCTTGATTTAATTGCCACATTACCTTTTGTTCTTCTTGATTTTTACTTTGGGATAGTAATTGCCACATAAAATCAGCTACCAACCAAGTATAATGTGACATCCTAGAATTCCAGTCATGTTTTCAATTGAATGAATCGGTCATTCCTTCGACGTGCCTATAGTGCTATTCTCTAAGCTGATCACTCATGAGATAACTAGACTATCTAGGGAAATCATTAAGAGATTTTAATGCAATAGACTTGAGAATTCAACCAGGAATTGACTACTCCACTATGCTCATCTGCAAAGATCATTACAACACAGTTAAAAATCGATTAGAGATCAGAGATAAGTCGGTTTGACTGAGATGTGTGGCTAAACGTGGGTGATTCCACCAATTACAAAATTTTCATCGATTGATACTAAACTAATTTTTCTGTCGTTTTGGTACCCTGTGTCCATATTTGAAACCTCGAGATTTTCACGACCACCGAGAGTCGTCAATGTGTTGAAGAGGTACGTTGTGGCTTGAAAATAATCAACCACGTGTCAATTGCACCAAAAATTTCTAAAAGTTACCCGATAGAATAGGTTACGCTAAAATCGCGCCAGATCGAAATTAACCGCGAATTTGAATCCGATTTCAGAAATTGAAAGTTCTGCCATGTCACGAGTCATTTTAGGAATGTCGACTCATCCTCGGAAGATTTTTCTGCAAACTTAGATTTTTGGCGAAAAGTCAATATAGGGCTGTTTTTGTCCGAAAAATTCAGGGGACCATTTTTTATCACATTTTTGGGATGCAAGATGGTTCTATTGGCGTGGAAAAATATCAATTTGATCGTGGACAAGATGATGGAATTTATGAGGGCTGAATTGAATAAATTCAAGAGAGAATTGAATAGGATTTGGGGGAAATTGCTTCAAAATTCGTAGCCCCCCTTGGTCCACTACCTTTGGACCATCTCAATAGCTTCTAAAGGAAGCTTTGTGGTTGGAAGAATTGTTGAGGAAGCCAGTAAACCGGTGGGCCATGGTCAAGGGGACAAATGGGTGAGATTGAAGCCAGTTGGGACCTTCCACGTTTATGTGGTTAGTTAGAATGGATTAGCAATTTAATTAACTGTTATTGCATGTTAGGTGGTTAAAGTAGCTTAATTAGCGACTAGAAAAGCTATAGTATTTATTTAGATTGATTTGAAAATTTTCCGATCCCGTCTTGGTATTTAATTAAGCTTTTCCGGCCTGAGTTGCATTTATAGTATTTATTTAACTAATTTTGGTAATTATTTAATTATTTATTATTTTTCGGAAATTAGACCGAGATAGTCGATGATCGGAATTTTGTGCTGATCGCAATTGTATGATTGGTTTATTTAATTGAGTGTCGGTTTGTACAATTTAGGTGTTGATTGTAATTTTGGGTATTTATCCCAAAATTTAATAATTTCAGTATTTAATTGGGAAACTACCGAGCGTCGGTTTACAACGCAAAAAATGTTTTATAGACTATATAATTAGTGGAATGTTGTAAAATTAAGATATTATATTTTTGGCTTAGGCCTACTGTGTCCCACGCACGATTATTTTTACTGGGTATTATGAAAATAGTGAAAAGGTGAATGGATGAGTATAATATCTCTAAATTAGCTTCGGTGAGCATAAATCAGCTTTGGTGAGCATATATCAACTTTGGTGAGCTATACTATCTATCCATATCAACTTAGGCGAGCATTGCTTGTATATCTGCTTAGGTGAGCAGTGATCGTTTCAATGAAACGACTTGATAGATAGTATTGTCTGATAGATAATATTGATTTGGGTTGATAGATAAATGCTATGGATGATATGGAATCGAATGGGTCGATTGACCGATGATTGAATTTAATTGGATTCGAAGTGATTGGTTGAGTGGTTGAATCGTACTGACTTGTAGGAAGGGACTGAGGCAAAGGTAAGTCATCTATCTTGTGTGTGACTAGATAGCCTTTGAGCGTATTTCCTTCCTAGCCGGGACTTAGAGGGTGAACTTGCTAAGACATCGTCTCACCCCGTTGTGGGATAACATTTATAAGTCCTTAGATGGCAATACCTCCTGAGCGTTTTGGACAGCCGAAGAAGGTCACCAAACAGAACTCTCAGATTTCCCTCCCTGGGAGCCAAGGAGCCTGGGTCTACGAACTCATGAGATCCACTGTTTGGGTTGATGCGGGTCTACCCCATAAGGTATCCGATAAATTCATATCGTGGTATCGACACGGGCGAAATGGACCCAGAGAAGGCCCCCTTTCGGAGTCTGAGATTCCTAGGTTGGTGCTGGAGATAGCTTTTGGCAAGGGTACAGCTAACCTTCTAGGTGGTTCAGTGGTGGACCCGAGTCTATCGGATCCAGGGTTCTCGGAGTATTCAGTTGAAGACTCGAATGTTTAGGGGACCGGTAGCTTTTCCATCTTTTGCAGACTTGTATATATAGACTAGTATTGTATATAACTTAGTCTGATATTTATATAAGTGTGTTATGGTTTTCGAAAATTTGTGGCCCTGCTTTCATATTCCATATGATTGTTGTTTGGGATTATTATTCCGCATGCGTATTAAAATGAATGGGTCGGCGACGCGTCCTGGGATGTTGCTATTTAATCGACCACTGAGGGATGAGCATGCGCTTGGAGGATCGGGGCATGATATATAATATCTTCTTTATAGGTTAATTAAACGAAAGGAAACGATTGTACTTTGTAGAAAGTCATTTTGCATATATATTTGGCTCACACAAATTAGGTGCACCTGAGAAAATAGAATCGTTCATTTAGAGGAAATAAATTATTAGAGATAGAATATATTAGTTCTTGAATCTTATATCTATCTATAAAAAGATATTTCTTTTTTAAAATAAATATTACATTCATATACAATAATAAAGTATTTTATATCATTTATTCTCATTTCATTATAAAGTGCAAAATTTATTTGAGTAATACATTGCTCCAATATCAACATCATTCAATCATTTATGGATGGAGAGTGGAGGATATCTTATCTTCCCACCTTGCCACAATTGTATTACCTTTTATTTTTGTTCCTTTTTACATAATGATTGCCATATTCCTTTTATTTTTCTTCCTCTTTCCTTTCATCAAAGTTTCCTTTTTTTGCAGATGCCATACATTCACTAATCTTCAGTATGAGAATTGCCATATTACCTTCTTCTTCTTTTTTCAACTTTTATAGTATGGGATAAGAATTCCCATGTTTCCATATAACCTTTTTTATTCTTTCCATTTTACTATGTGATAAAAATTGCCATATTACCTTTTCTTCTTCTTGATTTTTACTTTGGGATAGTAATTGCCACATAAGACAGCTACCAACCAAGTATAATATCTTCTTTATAGCTTAATTAAATGAAAGGAAAGGATTGTACTATGTAGAAAGTTGTTTTGCATATATATTTGGCTCACAAATTAGGTGCACATGAGACAATAGAATCATTCACTTGGAGGAGATAAATTATTTGCGATAGAATATATCAGTTCTTGAATCTTAATCCCTACATATAAGAAGATATTGCTTTTTAAAAGTAAATATTACATTCATATATAATCACGAATTATTTTATATCATATATTCTCATTGCATTATAAAGTGCAAAATTTATTTGTGATTATTCTATAACCATAGAAATACAACATTTTGATCTTATGCGGGCACGTTCTCCTCCTCCATGGACAAATGACCTGAAATCGCAGAGAAGGGCATGGCGCATAAGACGCTTAAAATGGTTTAAGCAATGTCGAGCACGCAGAAGGCTAGGCAGTCAGCAGTGGACAATTAGGATTATAGCGAAAAAAGCCCATCTCTAACTTGTCATCCACCAATGAAAAAAGTTCGGGTTGTCTCAGGTTTGGTGTACTTCAAGTTTAGCCTACCTTGGATTTGATTCATTTTGGATTCAGCGTGGATCGATTACCAATCACTCAATGTATGAATTTTCTTGAATGCAGGTTGTTTCCAATTCATATTCAATGAGGTTTGTCATTGACATTTTTCAGTCAGCTCAGTGATGTGAATCGTTGCGGAAAGATCGTTCTACGAAGGACTGGATGGTGCGAATTGCAAACCTCGACCTCCAATCGAACTTGTGATTGACAACCTCAGTATGAATGTGACTCGTTGACGAACGCGTGTCAACCAACCAACGTTATAGACACCACAAGCGAAAGAATTCGCTATCTTACTCGATAAGTCGAATCGACCGTCACAAGGGAACCTTGATAAGGTCAAGTCCTCAAAAGAACAGTAGAAGAAAACCTCTCAATTCTTTTCCTCAAAAAGAAAAAATATCTCCCAAAGAAATTCGGCTAGTCCTTAATATAGATTTTCTACCCGCCATACAAACCCTAAAACCAGCCCTAGAAATCTAATGCATCATATTCTAGAATATACCTAAACAAGAAGATAATTTTTTTTTTATTTGGTCAAATATTTGGTGATTAGATAATCAAATTGCGTCAAGATTTCCAAGATTCTTCAAGATTTGATCCAACGTTATCTCCAAGCCAAAGATTACGCCAAGATTTCTAAGATTTTTCAAGATTTGATCCAAGGTCATTTTCACGCCAAAGATCATGAACCAGGACACCAACAACTTGCCTGAATTGCTTGGCCCGTGCTCAAGTGATTGAACCGATTGAAATAGACAATGGTTCCCTAGCACCTCCTCCTTGATTTGGCTCGATGTTCACATCACTCGGGGTTGGGTTGAGTTAGTTTCTTGATGGGATGACCAGGTTTGTCGAGTTCAAGTTCCCACCTCTCCTGGTGGGAGCAGGCACACACAATAAAAAAGGATGCCATCCATTTGATGCATTGATGTTATTTAATTCAGTTTCTAAAATACAGGGAAAAAAATTGATAGACAAAAAGGAAAGAGTGCTTGTGACATCCTGATTTTCTCATTCTATTTTCAATTGAATGAGTTGGGCTTTTCATTGACACGCCTATAGTTCTTTTCTTTGAGCTGATCACTCACGAGTTAACTAATTTATCAGGTAAAGCTGTTAAGGAATTTAAACGCGATAGACTTGAGAATTCGACTAAAAATTGACTACTCGACCGTGCTAATCTGCAATAGTCAATACGGCACTATCAAAATCGATCAGAGACCGGAGATATGTTGGTTCGACTGAGGCATATAATTAAAGTGTGGGTTATTCCACCTGATTGCAAAATTCTTGTCAATCGGCATTAGATTGATTTTTCTGTCGTTTCTGTAACCTGTGCCCGTATTTGAAATCTCGAGATTTTCACGACAATCGAAAGTCGCCAATGTGTCAAAAATGTACAATGTGGCTCGAAAATAATCAATCACGGGTCAAATGTGCTAAAAATATCTAAAAGCTAACTAGTAGGTTAGGTCACGCTAAAATCACGTCCGGTTAAAATTAACCGCGAAATTCAACCCGATTTTAGAAATTGAAAGTTCTATCATGGCATAATTTATTTTAGGAATGTCGACTCATCCTCTGAGGATTTTTCGACAAATCGAGATTTTTGGCGAAAAATCAAAGTTGGGCTATTTGGACCGGGAAAATTAGAAGACCGTTTTTGGGTGAATTTGTGGGGTTCAAGTTGGTTCAATTGGCAAGGAAAAATGTGGAATAGAATGTGGGCATCCTCCTTGACATTTTAGCCTTTGAACTAAGTCCAATTGGAGAAGAATTGAGTTGGAATTGGAAGGGGAATGTTCAAAATTCGTAGGTACATGTAGGGTGCAACATTTCAGCAACTTAAGAGGCTTGTTGGGGAAGATTTGTGAAGGAAAATGGGCAGAGGATAAGGCTGGGCATGCTGGGGCATTTGTGATGAGTGAAATGGATATTTAAGAAGACCTTTGAGGCATTTTGGGCCCCCCCTTTAGTTGAGCCATCTTCTTCTTCTTCTTCAGCCTTGCTTTCTCTATTGTTTGAGTGTTTGAGCTAAAAAAAAAAAAAAACCAGAGAAAGCAAGCAGGAGCAAGCCAGCCACCACCGATCGCCCCTTGCCGCCCGTCGTGCGCTGTCGTTGCTGCCCGAGCCCACCAGCGTCGTCCCGCTCGTCCGCGCTAGCTTGCCATCCCTGTGAGCCCAAGCCATCGTCCCGAGCCTCCATCCAACCAGCTGAGACGCCACCGTCGCTGTTCTAGCCGTCGGAGCCACCACCGAGAGCCGCTACAACTGCTACCGTCCCCTTTGGCCGTTTCCGTGCCAAGCTGCCGCTCAGTTCGACATCCTTCAGCCGCGACCAGAAGCCGAACCTCATAGCCCAGCTGTGAGCTTCGTGGGCCTTTTCGGGCTCGTCCAGATCTTGTTTGGTGTCGCTGCAGGCTTGTGTTACGCTCGCCTCCGCGTTGCCGTCGCCGTGGACTCACCGACTTGCTAATCCGATGAGTTTACTCACTGGCCCGCTAATCCGGTGAGTTTACTCACTAAACCTTGCTTAGGAGGTTAATGATGCTTAATGGTTAATTAGGTTAGGCTAAGTATGGCTTAGGTGGTTAGTTTAGATGGATTGGTGATTTAGTTGGTTAATTAAGATTGTTAGGTGGTTAGATTAGATTAATTAAGGGCTAGATAGATTGTACTATTTATGTAGATATGGGCATTATTTTTCTAGGCCCGTTTAGGTAGTTAAATTAGTGTTTTCGGCCTAAGTATGACTTTATTGGATTAATTTTTATTTATTTAATTAATTTTGTAATTTATTTAATTATTTAATATTTTCCGAAAATTACGACGGGATAGCCGGTGACCGGAATTTCATACTGATTGTAATTGTGTGCTTAGTTTATGCAATTGATTGTTAAATTGTGCAATTAGGTGATGATTGTTAATTTTGAGTATTTATTTCAAAATTGAGAAATTTTGGTATTTAATTAGAAAATACTGGATGTCAGGTTTTGACACTGAAAATGCTTTTAAGTACTATATTAAATAGTGGGATTTTAAAATGGAGGATATTAATTTTTCTAGTTCAATTTGACTGTGTACCCACTCACGATTATTTTACCGTGTGTTTTTAATATAAAGAAAATGGACCAAGTACATCATTTTAATTGGGACATTTGAGTGCAAGGCACAATGTCTTGGCCGGGATTGGATGTGCACATGAATAGTATGAGAACCCGTCATGAGCCTTTAGGGCCGGACGATGCTCCTTCGGGAATGCCCTAAGTCAACGGATGCTGGTCGCAGTGGAGGATGGGCTGATGCTCCTTTATAGAATGCCGTCTAGATGTAGATGTTGCCGTGCTTGATGGTGCAAGACAACGCCCGACTACGCCAAAAGACCACTGACTATTGAGTCAGCCGTGGCCGTTGGGTGGTAATCAATTAGGACGCATGATTGAGTGAAATTGATGCGTCTGATTATGGGACAAAATTGTGTGACACGAAATGGAACGTGTCATAATAATTTGGCCTTATAATTGGGATCCTAGTCATTGTTTGGGTTATAAGTTGAGACGTCCCGATTGATGAGTGCTTTTAATGCAATTATATGCGATATGAACTGTACTAACATGTAGGAAGGAGTTGAGGCGAGGTAAGTCTTCTGTGATGTGTGATTAGACTACCCCTAGGTGTATTTTCTTCCTAATCGAGGTTTAAGGCGTGAACTCGCAAAGACATCGTCTCACACCGTCGTGGGCTTAACTTTTCAAGTCCGTAGCTGGCGATTCCTCCAGTACGTTTTGGGAAACCGAGAGGATATATGGAACAGAGTATCGACGTCCCTGTCCCCGGGAGTCCTTGGCTCCATGAGCTCATCGTGTCCACTATCTTGGTCGATGAGGGCCGACCTCAGTTAGTACCTCATCGATTTAGGGCGTGATTTCGCCATGGGATCAATGGAATCCGGAAAAGTCCCCTACAGGGTTCCGACATCCCTGCCGTTGCGGTCAACGCCACAGTAGGTGAGGGGGTAGCTGATCCCCCTAATGGTGTCGTGGAAGACCCAGATCCCCCAGAAGTCTCAGAGGTCTCGGTTGAGGAGTCTTGTGCCTAGATGGCTTAGTGACTCTTCTTTTTGGAATAGACTTTTGTTTATAAACTAGTATTGTATATAAACTCAGTTTGTTTATAAAAGCATTTTCTGAAAATTGCTGTTTTACTTTTCTATCCTATATTTGTGTTGTCTGAGGATTTGTTTATTCGCTTCCGCATGTGCAATAAAATGAATGGGTTGGCGACGCATCCTGGAACTTCGCAATTTTATCGACCATCGAGGGATGTGCACGCGCTCAAGGTTCGGGGCGTGGCAACGCTTTAAAGAGAAAGGCATATTTATCATAGCGTACATTCTATAAAAAATAGTATAACTTTGCCATGCTAAAGGTTTCACTATTTAGTGAATAAAACCATGTTTGTGCATTCTATGTTTTCACGTGCTTTTGTCCATCAAGGTTTCACTGAATTGTAAGTTATCACATCATGTGTCCTCAATAGGATATAACTTCACAATAGTCGAAATAGATGAGCACATTTTATCTCCATGAGTTGCACAATAACATGATGATGAAATTCTCTCTTTACATAGTCCCGAGCACAAGGGGACAAATATCCTAACAGCTAGATTTTTGTAAAAGAACGTTTGTCTAACAATTTTAATCTTCCTTTTAGGATTTACTAGTGCATCATGTGTAATGAGTATATGCTATGGTCATCCACCTTAGCCCAAGTACAATGCTCTCATAGCAGAATCCCACTTTATTAAAAGGGATTTTGTTAATGAGTGCCTCAAGAGTAATTATTAAGGACTCAATAAGGAAATTTTACAAATTTCACTTACGTTCAATTTATAAATATTCCGTGGGCACTCGTTAACATGACCTTAATTGAAATACTCCTAAAACAAGCTAAATGCACTAGTAGCTATTTATGGTTGAGTGCGTCACTTTGTTTGCTAAGTCAAGATTTTGAGTTCATGTTGCAACCCTGATCAATATTCCGACACCCAAAAACTGAGCTGAATGCAATGGTATTAAATTGATAAGAGTGAATCTATGTGCTGTTTGAGAGATTAAATTTCAGTATTGAATAATATATCATTAAAATGTATTTCCATGCTCCAGCATAACTTTACCATATCTAAAATTAAAAGAAAAAAATGTCCACGATTCTGTTTTCTTTAGCAGATGATAAAATCCTGTACACATTCTGCAAAAGGGTATGATTAATTCGTGAGTGTATGCCAATTGATGGCATCTGGACAACACAGTTTATTTTCACTCGAGAAGAAGATAGGAATGGACCTTTGCATGAATTGGGTGGTCAATCCTATAAGGAAACAAAGGAATTGCATCATAAAGTATGACTGCAGCCTTCAACTTTTGCCATGTTTTCTGTATGGGAAATGATGAATTATTGCACAAGGTACTCAATAAAACCAAACAGCCTGTTAGTGATAAGCCCCATTAGATGGCATTTAGCAACAGCAAAAGCACCCGAAACACAAAGTACAATCCTTCCTGTACACAGACAGAGACATATGATTGGCCATCTAAATGTACGGGAATCGGACTTCCCTGGCATGATAAGCTCACGCCTGGACAGCAAATAGTTCAGAAATCTCTAAAATTGCAAATTTCAATCCAGAAAAATAATGCTTATATGTGCAAGAATGTCTAGTGTCTTGTCTATATTATAGAACCCCTGTTGAGATCCAGGGAAAACTGGACGGGATAATTAGAAAAGGCAATGAATTTGGGGCGACCAAGTAAGATCTCATGCTAGAGAGAGCACAGAACAGCAGAGAATGATTCAAAAGAACTTATGAGCACTCAAGAGTTTAAAGCAGCGAGTAATGTAATAATAAGAACATGGTGTGACCCATTCAAATGAGATGAGATGAAATAAAGTAAATAAAATTTGTTTATAGACATGAAACGATTGTCGACTCGCGACCCGTTTAATCATTTATTAATTGCATAGAAAATTATGGATTTAATTTTAAATCTAGCAAAAATAATTTCCATTAAATTACAAGGCATATAGACATTAGGACCATTTGCATTAGCAATATTAGAGCCTTTTCATTAAAAGAAAAAAATTGAAAATTAATTAAAAGAACTATTTAAAAAAAAAAAAAGCAAGACCGGGATGGGGCCAAGCCGGCCCAGCTTTCTTTCCATTTTTTTCTTTCTTCTTCTTTTCCTCCTCTCTCCTTGCCTAGTCCTCTTCTTTTCTGGGCCAGCCTGCACGCCGCTTCTTCTTCTTCCTCTCTCCACTCAACTCACGCCTTTTGCAAAAAGGAAGAGTGACAAAGGTACAAAGGCCGGGGAGCAACAGGTTACAAGAATATACCGAGGTTGGTGATCAAGCCGACTGCGACAAGCTAGCGGTGGCAGAAGCCATGTGCACCTGTTGCTAGCCAAGCTTAAAAGGAAGAGAACAAAAGGTTATTTTGGGGGGTTTCATTGAAGGGAGAGATCTGAGAGCACAAGAGAATGGGGGGCGAGCTAGAGGGAGAGAGTGAGATCGAGAGAGCGCTTCGTTGTCACCTGAGGTCCGCCTGTTGCTTGCCGTCCAAACCAGTTAGGTCTTCCGAACGATAGGCTAAGTAGCATCGACACCGATATCGACACACGACACAATACGACATGTTGACATGTCGTTTCTCAAAAGATAGATAATTGCGGCACATTGGGACACATGTATATTTTTATATATACATGATAAATTATAGTTTTAGGATTATTTTAATAAAATTAATTTGATTTAAATTCACAAATAAATAAATAATAAAAAAGAGCCTAGAATGAATTTACACTAAAAACATTAATCCATCATTTGTTAATATTATTCATTATATCAATTTGACAAATTCAACTCCATTTCAATAGTCCATAAAACTTAGAGGGAAAAAACAAGTAATCTACACTCTACACTTGGGTGTTAGAACAAAGCAGAAGAGAAGAGAAAAAAAGCTTTGGGGGTGAATTGTGTGTCACGAGAAGTGAGCGTCGAAAATGAAAAGAAAACTATGTTTTTCTTCTTCCCCTTTATTATTTTTCATTTTTTTACATATTTACATTTTCACTACTTATTTATTGAAAATTTTTATAATTGACCCCGTACATATTGAAGTTCAGGAAAGTTGATACGACATAAAGACTTCCGGAGAATGTCGGTGCGTCATAGCCCACAACCTATTGTCTTCATTTGAAAAAAACTACAGAACACTCACACTTATATAATGGCTCACTTCTTTTCAACTTTCCTAGACAAGGAAAAGCACCATTAACCAACATTTTATCCCCACCAAACGGTGTTATATTTTATATTATATCACTCGACCATTAAGTTTGACTCGTCTTTATATATGAGATCTTTCTCCATTTAATAATCAGGAGGATGTGTTTGAATTTACTCGAGGCCAATTTTGGAGCAGCTTTGTGATAATGGAACCAACCGGCAATATTCAGTATTAAGGCCACAAACACTTTGACATTCTTTTATTTAAAAGAAAAAAGAAAAAGAAAACTTGAAGCACCTCAAACTTTGATAACATACAAATATGATACCAAATAAATTCGCATATAATTTTCGACATTTGAATGAAATTATAGTTTTTAGCAGAAAAGTAAAACGTTGCATTTAGGTTGGTCTTTTTAATAAGTTTTTTTTTTTTTCAAGAGCAGACAAGGAATAATACAACTTAAGTGAAATGCAAAATAGAAAGCGCGTAGCGAAACGTTTGGTGGCTGCCTAGCTGTGGCCAGATAATTATTGTGGGCTAAAACTCAACTCCGAGAAAAAGAAAATTGGGTGTTACCATAACGTTGAATATCAACTGTGAGAAAGAGAACATCTGGGAACCAGTTGAAATGTTTGGAACCCAAGTTGAAATGTTTCTCAATTACGACAGAGACGATGCGGCAGAGAAGCCAAGAAAACTATATAGCGAAGGCTTGATTGGTGGCCTAAGTCGAGGGAAAATTCTAAATAAGTATATGAAGTTCCATCATTCACTTAAATAAGGGCATGAAGTTGTATAACTATTTCAAATAAGGGCCTATCCTCACTGGCTCAATAGCCGAAAAAATGTTCCAACCCAACAGGGGTATTTTCATCACACATTTTAAATTTTAATTAGATTAAAAATTTAAAAAGATGGAATCCAGTTCAGAATTTTCCTTGGGAAAGTTATTTTAACAAAAAAAAAAGGCAAAAATACAAGAAGGAGGGAGTTTGGTTTGAGTTTAGTTTCTAAGTTTTACTCTTTTTTTTTAGGTTTTTTTAATGGAAAGAGAAAACCAGAAAAAAAGATTAAAAAATTTTAAAAATTTTAAAAGACATAATTGCCCTTACAAGCTAGTGAGTTCAAGCCATTCTTTGAGACTAATACGGTCATCTCAGACCTTTATTTGAAATAAAGTCTACTTCAGATCTTTATTTGAGAAAATAAAGACCTAGGTCCTTATTTGAAATAATGTCCACTTTATACAATTATTTAAGAAAATAAGAGCATTTTAGGTCCTTATTTGAAAATTTCACCCTAAGTCAAATAAAAATCCCATGACTAGGGTGAGTCGACTTTCACAACTTTCATAACAATTGTCTTTGTCCTCCACATGCACAACACCCCAAATTAATGGAAATATATGATTATTTTTATCTCTCCGGTGGCAGCCAATACCTCTTTTTTACCACCGGCCGCGGTGGCTCCGCTGGGTAGGTCTCTGTGATCCTTTGCGAGAGAGGTGAGAGGTTCGAAGCCCTTGCAACACAAGAGGGCTGGCGGAGTTACTTGGTGTCTTAAGTGCGATGTCGGGGTGGTGGGTCCTCCGCTAGCATCGCCTGGGGGTTTACGATTAGGCTACCGGCTGAGGCGGTTCCTCCAGTCCCAAAAAAAAAAAAAAAAAAAAAAAAAAAAAAAAACCTCTTTTTTTGTATAAACCCTTCAAAACCCTTCAAAAGCATTCATCACTGTTGTACAGCCAGCCAAAAAGCCCTTTTTGCGTCCCTCAAAATAGAAATACATCTTATCACATTTTGTGGCTAAGTCAAGCACCGGCCTCCTCCACATAAACTCTATTGTCTGGCTTCCAAAGCCTGCATTCCCATTTAATCTCAAGACACGTGCATATTCTTCCCTTTTTTTACCGATCGATGTTTACATCACCTTGTACTTGCCCTTTTGCATTGATTTACAGACACATTAACCACTAGTTGTTCCTTCCTTAGCTCTTTCAAATTTTTTTTTTTTGGTCAAGTAACTCTTTGAATTGAGGACACCTATGTTAGACATGCCCTTGATATTGTTGAAGAAGTGCTTGGCCAACCACAAACTGGTTATCCCTTTATTGTCCAATACATACCCTTGTAGAATGAGTTGACCTGGAATGAGCCAATGCTAACATTGAGTTTCATTGACAATTCTCTTGTATACAATTTGCTCTAACATATTTCTAGATCCTTTAATGAGATAAATTTTCCTCTATTCAACAATTGAGTACTTCACACTAGCATCTTTAATTTATTATACATAAAAATTTCAAAGATACGCAAAACACACGTTTCTAACATTTGAATCATAATAAGGATACTTCCTATTGATTCTTCAAATAACTACATTTTCATTCTCATCCAGTGATCTAACCCTCTCATCATCACCATTGTAATATTACCCGATATAACAAAAGAACAATGGACCTAAAATAAATTATCATCAATCCATCATACGCTAGTATAAACCTAGAAGGACTACAAAAGAATCATCTTCACTGTAATCCAGTTTCATAAAACAGGACTAGAACCTTTTCCATGTAAGAGTGCCTTTTGATTACTGAGGGCAGAGCGTTCCTTTCTAAAAAAAGATCCTGCAACTATAACTAAAGAGCAACAAGGGAACCATCAAATGATCACCTCTCAAAAAGTCAACATTTTCAAAAATATAAGAGGTGTGGAAAGTTTCATTCGATTCTGAGACTTCGAGCTATGGTTTTTGGGCTCTAGGACCGTTTTCGGGCGTTGGACGGTTTGATCGAAATTTGACCAGCAATTATTTCCTCATCCAATATCTGATCGACCCTATCTTTGTTGCATCAGAATGCTTGCAAGCCCTAGTCTCAAGATGTGCAATTGAAATTTGAAAATCACAAACTTTCCGATACTGTGAAAATCGAGTGACTAATCTAGAAGGCTAAAAACTTACCGCTGGATTTTAGTGGCAATATGCATGACAAGAGACTCAATTTGATAAGCATAACCCATTTTCTAAGTTAAAAAGTTGTTTGGAGCCTAGTATCTCGTCTTCAAGAAAATTGTCCAAAACATCCTAAATCTATTACACTATTGCCAATTCAGTCCTAAACATTTTCACTTCTTGCCAAAATAGTCCATCCAGTCAATTTTAGCTTAAAAATGCTAATGTGAACGTAGGCAATGCTATGTAGGACTGTCGGCGTTGACATAGATATTTTTAAATAATATTTTAATATTTTTTGAATTATTATTTTCTTTTTGCTTTTTTTTTCTTTCTTTTCTCCTCGGCTTTCTTCTTTTCCTTTTCCGGTCGCCGACCACTGGCCATGCCCCAATGAGGGTCAACCTTGCCTCGGCGAGGGCTAACCTTGGCAAGGGCTCCCCTCATCAGATTTGGCGAGGCCGGCCCTTGCCCAAGCTAGCACGACCTCACTTGGTTGACACCCGTCGAGGCTGCCCTAGCCTAGGTGAGGGCTCGTTGAGGCTTGCCCTTGCCCGGCCAAGCCTCGCCTATGGTGGGCGAGGCCAACCTATTGGCTATCGCTTGTGGCTAGTGGCCGGCCACTGGAAAATAAATAAATAAATAATAAAGAAGAAGAAAGCCAAGGAGAAAATAAAGAAAATAAAGAAAAGGATGAAAAAAGAAGTAGAAATAATAACTTAAAAAACATATATTAAAATAATATTAGAAAATGTCCATGTCAACAATGGCAATCCTACGTGGCACCATCGGCATCCACGTCAATATTTTCTTGCTAAAATTGGTTCAATATACTCAATTGGTAGTAAATAAAAAAGGTTGAGAACTGAATTGATAAATTTAAAAAGTTTAGAATTGAATTGGCAAAAGTGCAATAGGTTTAGAACTTTTTAGACAATTTTCCCCTCATTACTCAAATGGGGTTCCACTGGTAGAAGCTCATTAAGTGTTCTATCATCCATGTATTGGAGCTTCTTCAATCAATCGTAATGATTGCCTAGGATCTTGGGCTAATTTACTAGTATCATCCATTAAGATTGTCTGCCCTTTCTTACCAGAGATAATGGGGCTACTTTTTCTTGCTGTATCTTTGAACTCCAGGGAGTTAATCTGAAGCCTTTTCCTTGATTTTTATTTTAACAATTCTCTTCTTCAACGATGTCAACCCTTTCGTCGGCCAATAAGGCCACCTCTCTTCCAAGAGCAACTCTCCCTTCTCTTGTTTCCGCATAATCATTTCCTTGAGAAAAATAATTTGTCAAGAGATTAGTTACTTCACTTTGTAATCCATTAACATGTGTATTAAATGAAGGCGAAGATATAGCCTTAATAGCAATTCTGTGAATTTTCGAAATCATAAAGGGTAATTAAAAGATAGTATTACAGATGGAGGCTATCGGATCCTAGATGTGTCAAATAGATGAAAATTTGTGTTTCTATTTGGTACATTTGAAAGTCCGTGCTAAAATTGTCACAACAATAAAGGTTTGTGTTTATATTTGACCTAATATCCTAAAAAACCTCCAACTATGTTTTTTATCCTAATTTTACATTTTCTCTTATAATTGGGACCAGTATTAGAGTTGGGGGTTTTTTATGAAAAAGAAGAAAGAAAAGAGGGGCCGCTACTTTATATTGTTTTTGCCTTATAAATAAGAAGGGCCGGCCCACCAGGCTCTGAAGGAGCAGCAGCTAGCTAAAAGATAAGCCTCAGCCTCCCCCTGTCTATCTTATCTCTTATTCTATTGGATCCTGCAAGCTGCGGCAGAGCAATGCTGCATTCAGTTCCGGCGCATAAATCTGTGATTTCAGGGTTCGGTCGGTCGAATGGGCAAATCTCCCTTCTTGAATCATGGTCGACCAAATCTCAGACCCGTTTCCAAATCAGGTGCTCCATTACTTCCTCCGGTTGGAGCGGGAGGGGTGGATTCAAGAGGCACGTGGTCGTCCAAGGAGCCCATCCAAATTCGGACCAGGAAGAGGAAGACCAAGAAGAGTTTCGAGTAATGACAGCAACGAGGAGCCAGTACAACGACATTGTCATAGTGGACACTGCAAGATCCTGGTTCCTGTTGTTGGACTCCACCCACAACGTTCACAGCATGGTGAACAAAGGAGAGGACAAATGGAGTGGTTCCTACTGGGACGAGTTTGCAAGCCTGCCAGCCATAGTCCCCGAAGGCCCCATTGCCATCTTTGGATTAGGGGGCGGGACTGCTGCTCATCTGATGCTGCAACTGTGGCCTTGGTTGCAGATTGAAGGGTGGGAGATTGACGAGGTTCTGATTGACAAGGCCAGAGAGTATATGGGGCTCTCTGATTTGGAAAAGCCTAATCGAGCAGGTGGGATGCTCAGCGTTCACATTGGCGATGTCCTTTCTCCTGTGGTAATGGATGATGGAGGATATTACTCAGGGATAGCAGTCGACTTGTTTGCGGGAGGCAGGGTGTTGCCGCAGTTGCAGGAGGTCAAGACTTGGGTGGAGTTCAAGGAGAGGTTGATGCCCAGTGGCCGCATCATGGTGAACTGCGGGGGAATTGATGACACCGATCCCACAGGAATCACTAGAAAGTGGGAGCTGAATTCCACAATCAAGGCAATGTTGAGTGCATTCCCAGGAGAGTTGAGCTGGAGAAGAACGGCACAGGCAGAAGGCAAAAACTATCTAGCCCTCACCGGACCTTCGCCTGATCTTGATTTGTGGTCTGCCAGAGTCCCCGGTCGTTTGAGCAAGAATGTCAGAGAATGGAGGCCTTGCATTTGACTTATCTTGCCCGAACAAAATTGGCCTGTAAATGGCCCTCATTTCATGATATGTCTGAGACGTGCAGGAACCGTGTTCTATCCATTTTACTAAAGAGATCATTTGCATCTGCATCTCCTCTCTTCATTCAACTTCATTTTTGTTCGAATGTACCATCCATCAGTCAGGTAATGGTACTGGATGCCTCCTCCACTACTCATGCTAGATTCTACAGTGGTATGATTAGACTTCACAGCGGTCCACAGCAATGTTTCGTTCTGAATGGTCTTCCCGTAGCCAAGGATGCGAAGAGAGGGAGAGAGCGTGTGTTTTTTATGTGAGGGTAGGCTTTTTGACATAAAAGATAATTATAGTGTAAGCTAGAGACAGATTGATGCTGTTTTTAGCTAGCCTTTTTCCTTAAACTGAGCACGAAGGAAAACTTATCCCCACTATATGCGGATGTGTATTCCAATTTTGACAGCAAATCATTTAGTTCTGCTATATAAGCAATGCTTATCAAACCTATACAAGTCAAGACTTTGTCCTTGCAATAACCACAAAAGGAAATGAGGAAGGGCATATTTCTGGTATAAAAGAACAAGAAAGGGGACCTTCTGGACATGATTCCAAAAGGGAACCGACTTGATGACGAACGCCTTGAACGTGAGAATCCAATGGGTGAGTACGTGAAAGTTTTATAGAACCCATCACGCATTAATGAATGGAAACTCGGGATAATTTGAGGAATCATGTTTGAGACCTCCTATTTTAATACCCATTAGACTACACTTTGTTCTCAACATGAGATTTTTTGCACATAGTTATGTCAGGGTTCGCACATGCACTGTGTGCATAATCCACTTATTCGGATCTACAGGTGATTAGTTGGGGGTATGGAAGTACCCTCTAAAGTCATTCGGATCTAACGCCACTACTCGCTAAGCATTAATTCAATGGAGATGTTGCCAAAAAGGTCTTAAGAAAATCAAGCAATTATACGAAGAAAAGAGGAAGAGAATTTGGAAGCAACATGTGTATCCCAGTCAATCAAACAATCATCAAGAGCCTGCTTTTCACCTCAAGAACAATTTTAACCAACTTTTCAAAAGTCTAAAAAAAGCACAGCGTTCTACCCGCACGATAATTTTGGCATCTGTCAAACTCCGTCGAGAATCACCGTTTTTCAAATCTTAATGGCTTAAATCGTGGAAATTTGGTACTAGCATCAATTTCGCTTTGTTGCACGTTCGATAAGAAAAAACTTTAGATGAATAATTAAACGTTGTTGGATTTTGGGTTTTATTATTTCCAGTTAAAAACAAGCTCTATCTCCTCCCTCCCCACCTCAATTTCAGCTGAACCATCACCGCCATGACACTGACCATCATCGCTTCCGGACACGTTCACTTGCCATCGTCGCTAGCTGGGACAGCATTCGCCATGCCCCAGTCGCATCCATAAGGCCGCTGATGGAGCCACCAACGATCGCTGTCATGGCCATATCACCACAACCACTCACATCTTTCTCCCGCATATCTCTCTATGGAAGAAATTTTGTGCCTTACTTCAAGTTCTATGAGAAAATTGTCCAAAATATCAAATGTTTATTGTACTTTAACCAATTTAGTTTTAAATATTTTTAATTTTTTCTATTGAGTCGTAAATACTTTCACATTTTGTTAATTAAGTTCATTCAGACAATTTTAGACGGGAATTACTAATGTAGATGCCGATCATTCTATGTGGTACGACCTATTGAGGTCAAAAATATATAATGACTCCTATTATACTTTCGTGTGATAGTTGCTCAGTCTCAGGTTGTGGTGTTTCCTAACTACTTATTGATTTAAGGTTTTGTTCATCCTACCGACATTTCGTGTGATGGACGTTGAGAAACAAGGTGCAATTCGCACCAATACTGAACTTTGACATAACGAACATGGTCCCCTCTCTGGTTAAGGATGATCACACTAAATGAAATACATCATATGAAACAATGGTACCAATTAAGAAGAGTTTTACTTTTCAACACGAATGTAAGATATGGGTCCAACCCAACAGGCCTTATCCAATTGTATTCCCCATAATTTTAATTCACCAAGGTCACTATGAGAAGATTTTTTAATTTATAAGATAAAAAATATGAGGAATTTGTAATAGATAATTTGTTGTATGGGCAATGTTAAGGAAGACAATGCTTTTTATTTTGGATGGAACTTCTCAAGGATTACGATTGTGATATTCTTGACCACCCTAGGAAAGCCGACAAGGTGGCTGATGCTCTTAGTCAGAAATCAACTACCGCACAAGTGATGGTTTGAGAATGGAGTCTTCTTGAAGGAATTCAAGATTTGGAATACAAATGTGAGGTTAATCAACTTTCTAATCTTTTGGCTATCCTTAGAATTGAATTGGAAGTGTAGTCAAAGATTAAAGCATTACAACAAGACGACCTCGAACTTCAGAAAATTCGAGAAGGAGCTTAAAAAAAGAAAAAGCTTGATTTTTAAGTGACTGAAGATGGAGTATTGAAATTCCATAGACGATTGTGCATACTCAACAATGCAAAACTAAAGGAAGAAATCCTATCAAATGCTCACCGAAGTAACTACAACATACATCTAGGTAGCACAGAGATGTGCTGGAATCTTAGACAATATTATTGGTGGAATGGCATGAAGGTTGATAGCGCCAAATACATCGCCAAATGTTTAACGTGTCAACAAGTAAAGGCACAGCATTGCAAGCTTGGAGGATTACTTCAACCACTAGAAATCCCAGAATGGAAATGGGAACATATCACAATGGGCTTCATCATGGGACTTTCAAGGTGCCAAAGAGGCCATGATTCTATCTAGGTAATAGTTGACAAGCTAACCAAGTCACCTCATTTCTTGGTGGTACGAAAGGATTTCTTATTGAAAGAATACACAAGGCTTTATGTCCAATAGATAACTCGATTTCACGGAGTGCTAGTGACAATTATTTTGGATAGAGACCCCAAGTTTACTGTTACATTTTGGAAAAGTCTTCAGACAGCTATAGGAGTGAAACTTTAGTATAACATAGCTTATTGTCCACAGACGGATGACCAATCTGAAAGGACGACGATCCAAATGCTCGAAGACATGCTACGAGTGTGTGTGCTCGATTTTAAAGGAGGTTGGGAAGAATAGCTACATCTCATTGAATTAGCCTACAACAATAGCTACCAGTAGAGCAATGGGATGGCACCACTCGAAGAGTTATACGGACGAGCTTGCCGAACTCCAGTTTGTTGGGATGAGGTCGAGGAAAGAAGGATCCTGGCTTAGAGTTAGTCTAGATGTGACATCCTAAATTTCACCGACCTTCATTAGTGTAATTAGATCATTAAGAACTTAGATTAATTAGATTGGGCCAGAAAGTGAACTCGATGAACCGTGAGAGATTATGGGCTTGGGCTTAGCTTAGAGCAGGCCAAGATTTAGAATTGTTAGATTGGTAAATTTAGTTTAGTGGGCCGGATTGTTATAGATTAAGCCTATTGGGCCAGAGACGAATATTTAGGCCTGAGTGATTTTATTTTCAATTAAGTTTATAGATTATAGTTATGATAATTGGATTAATGATTGTAATGTTAATATCAATTTCTAACTTTAGCATTTCTTGTGATGAATTCTCTATAGACTAACACTAAGTAGTTAATATGTCATAAAATTTCATAACTTTATATGATTATAATAGAATTGAAATCTAATGGAATCGAAAGGGAATTAAGTGAAAAACATTAGAAACTAATGAACCGACTAACGACACGGATTAGAGACTAATTGATTTTGAGTGACAAATGGCGAAAGACATTAAACTTGGAGGCCACGACACTTCTCTCTCTTCTCTCTTTGTTTTTCTTCATCACCCATGGTTTCGATTCCCACAAACCAAAACAAGCAAACTCAAGAGACATAATCATTAGCAAATCTCATGATTAGTCTAGCCTAGGGATTAGCCTTGTAGATCTATTTCCCTTCTTAAATTCCGAAACCCTCTCCCTCTCTTCAAAAACAGAGAAACCCATCTTCTTCTTCTTGTTTTTCTCTCGGTCGAGCAGTGAAGAACCAGCAACAAACCAGCAATTTCTCCTTCTTGCATGCGAGTTTTGGTGTTGATTTTTGAAGAATCTTTGAGTTATCTAGTAGCTGAACTAAGGTAAGGAAAGATAAGTTTCTAAACTAGAAGTTATCCATTGTTCTTGTCAAGGAACATGAGGATCTAGCCGAATGGTGGAGGATTAGATGTGAAGTTGCTGTTTTGTGTTGATTTGAGCTTGATGAGTGCTAGATTGAAGCTATATGTCATTGCATGTTGCATTAGAGACTTGCATGTCTCAAAATCTAAGAGTGAATGAGCTGTGATTGTCGGAAAAGGAGTGATGGTGTGCGCCGAGTAAGAAAAGGTGATGCATGTTGAGTTATATGAGCCGAGATGTGAGTATGTGATTTGTACCGAGCTGTGGAGAATTCTATGTGAGTGAGAACCTGCTGTGTTTACTTCTAGACGCTGTGGATGTGTGTTGAGATGCTACATGATGAATTTGTAGTAAAACAAACGGATTGATTGAGCTGGAAATGAAGGGAAAGGCATAAGTTGTTTTCTGTTTTAGAGGAACATGGATAGAAAGTCGTTTATTTTGTGTCACTTTGATTTCTGAAGATGAAGATGAGGAATAGAACCATTTTACTTAATATAATGACCATTATATTGAGTTCGACATAGCCATATGAAAGTAAGAACATGAAAGTAGAAGTGAATCTATTGAAAACAGTAAATTGTTTTGTAGAGATTAGCATGACCTTTGATGATTAAGTGAATTTTCTGTAATTATCTAGTAAGAATTGAATTTCGAATCCTTAAGGAAAGTTGTAGAACACATTCTTAGGAGTAACATATCAAAATTTGAGAATAAATTGACAAGGTTTGATTGGTAAAATGATTTTCTCCGTAGATATTAAATCCAGACGTCATTACTGGATGTTAGTAATGATATAGCAATTACTGCTCTTAATACAGCGAGATATAGACTTAGGTTTTCCACAGAAAATTTCAATCTATGTATACTAAAATTTCATAGTATTTCGATAAGAATTGATATACTTTCTGTGTCTGAGAACAAAACTGCTTGTTTAGTTAATAATCTGTTTAGACCCGAGAATATGCAATAGTTGTTGTGTCTCTTATATTAGTCTTGCATGACGCACATAGAGTCTAGTGACCACATAATAGATGTTAGTTGTACAAAAGTAAGTCTCATATATCATTTGAGGTATAGGCACAAATAGTATCATGCGTGTGCAATGAGTGCGGTGCATAGTGCTTGATTATGGGGTAAATATCTGTTTGGCATGGTATGTGACATGTCGTAATGGGTTTTATCTTATAATTTGGAAACACATGTGTGCTAGGTACATGAGATTTAGAAGTATAGTTGTATACTTTGAAGTCTTTTTCTTTTGCATACGATAAATGCATTAATCAAAGGTGTGGTGGTGTGAAATGTGTGCTTAATTGAGTGAATGAACCCATCGGTATACAGATACAGGTGATGCCCCTCAGAAGTTGGGATGCCCATGCTGTGTGATCTTGGATGCCTCGGTCCCGTGTTACCGAGATGCCTCGGAGTGAGATGCCCTTGTGTGTGATCAAGGATGCCTCGGTTGTGTGATACCGGGATGCCTTGGAGTGAGATGCCCCATGTTGAGTGATCTTGGGAGGACCTCGGTTGTGTGATACCGGGATGCCTCGGAGTGAGATGCCCATAATAGAATTATTATGGAAGTCTGGATAAGGTAACTTCCGGAAGTGACTCCATCGGGCCGGCAGAGTTCCGGTGGGTAAACGGATCGAGGGTGGATTATATGCACACTAAATATAATTCTACTTGGTGAGTGAGTTCATTCATCATTGTTGCATTTCATCTTGATATAGATATTGAGAACGTGGTAGGTATATTTGGTGTTTATGGATGCATTTAGTATGTCTCATATTAAGTGGTTACACACATGATGCATTAATATTCATTGGATTATACTCGTGACAATTCTATCTTAGCATCTTCAACTGTTTGGTCATGATTCCCTTGTAAACTTGATGGCTGTGGATTGTCTAAGTTAGACTCTTATCATTTCTTTACTGGGCATAGTTTTTTATCATACCTTACATTTTTCAGATTGATAGTATGGATGTGCCGCCAATAGCTCGTTATGGAGTGATATCGAACGTTGAGGTTACCTTTACTGATGTGTATGACTCTGATGTTGAGTTGACTTTCTCCAAATATGAGGCTACGTTGTGGATGGATGATGGTAGAGCTGAGATGACCCCAATGAAGTTTGTCGCATGGTTTATCAAGCACGATGGAACGATGTTTGGCCCTATTCCTTTTAGTGATGATGGAGCAGGAGCCGGGACGGATGGCGCCTAGACGCCTTTGATCATGTAGAAGCTGACTGTCTTTTATTTCTTTTGAACGTGGGCTTGTGAGGGAGTAGTGGAGTAGATACCGTCACCCTTATCCCTGGATGTTTACTTGCGCCCTTACTTTTGAAATGTAAATGTGATGTATATAGGCGAGATACTTGTAAGAAGTCCCGGTTGAATTTTTGTAAGCCCGAACGATCCTAACCGGTTTAGTATTGAAGCTTCTAGTTATCTTTATATATGATCTTAATAGGATTATCTATTATGAATGGATAGAACTATTGCAAGTTAACCTTGTAATACAAAGTGAAAATTTTAAATAATCCATGTTATACATGCTAACCTTCAAGAGTGAACACTATAGGTTAGCAAATGAAAAAATTATTTTTAAGTCCTATAAGATGTTATTATCAATAATTTCCGCCTGCGCTTAGTACGTGACGCTACTGGGATGTCACACTAGATGTCAGCAGATGCAATGAAAGTGATTAGAGAAATACTTAGAACTACCCAAAGCTGCTAGAAAAACTATGCAAATAGATGACGTAGTCCTTTAGAATTTCAAGTAGGTGATCACTTCTTTCTTAAAGTGTCACCTATGAGATGTATGTTGCATTTCAACAAGAAAGTAAAGCTAAGTTTGAAGTACGTAAGACCTTTTGAGATCTTAGAAGAATAGGGAATTTAGCTTACAGGTTAGCACTTCCGCGCAAACTTGCTCAGGTGCATGACATGTTCCATGTATCTATGTTAAAAAAGTATGAGCCAAATCTGGCACAAGTGCTAAACTCTGAATAGATCGAAATGGACGACATAGTGTCGTATGTTGAAAAGCTTATGCGGATTGCGGATAGAAAAGAACAAGAGCTATAGAATAGGACTATTCCCTTAGTTAAGGTCATTAGGAACAACATGGGAAAGTTGGGAACCGATGAGGCTTCGATATCGGCATCTATTTAAGGAATCAGGTATGTCTTTGAATTTCAAGGACGAAATTTCTTTTAGAGGGAAAGAGTTGTGACATCATCAACTCAAACCCCTATCTAGACCATGAGTAATGGACTAAGGATCAGTACATCAGTAACGAGGATAAGTTGTGACTTAATGCTAGTAATTATTCACAAGCCGACTAACTAATTAAGGGCAAGGCAACTCAAGATCAGGGTTGCGATAGATCGAAGTGATTGATTGTGAAAGGACCATTCGACCATAAGGATTGTTATGGGCAATCACGTGCCATCATGAATTAGTTAATGGATGGGTATAGATCGATTCGACTCAAGTATATACTGATCACGGGTGACGCTGCACGATCAATGTACTGTTTGTGAATGACCCTAATCTAATCTCGAACGACCATGAGTCAGGGCAAGTTGATCGATCCTACTTGATTATATGATAACCAAAGATTATTCATTGATCAACCAAGCTCAAAAGAAAGTCATATGTAAAACCTTGAACATGCATTGAACTTAGTTCGAGTTTGATAGCGCGAATTCTGCTAATGCCACCCATATTCGCGTAGGTCACATTAAAGCTGTTCTCGATTGAAACTTAGCCATGAACCTCAGTCCGATTACGAGTGTCGATTATAGATGCTATCAAGACATTCCTATTCAATTGAAATAATTTTAGTGAACTAGTGAGTACATTGATTGGAGAAATGCACTAATTCGAAGACATGGACTTTAGTGGACCTAGAGGTCAAACCAATTTAGCCTATTAAGATTTAAATTGAGATGAGACAAATTTTGGGAGACCATTCAAAGGGTGTAGGTGCCACTATGGTGTAGACAAGGGGGAATGGACCATTTTACCCTTCTTGAACCTAGCCAATAATTGAGAAGTCAAGAAGAAATCTTGGCCCTTGAACTTGGATGACGATCTTGGCAAAGATGGAGGATTACATCTTGTCCTCCAAGTTTGAAGCCATCATAAAGAGAGAGCAATATTATGATATCCGAACTTCGCCAATCCCTGAATACTTAACGGTCCATGCCGCGTCGACAAGCTTGTCATCAGACTATGATGCTGGCACCACTCACAGCCACCGTTTCGCCACCAACATCACCGTATCGAACCATCATGTCTCATCACGTCCCCGTGGCACCACCTCATCATCACGTCTCCGCCGTACTATGACAGCTTGACCATCACCTAGTCCATTATCTCATTAAAATTTCTTCTTCATGGAATGCCATAAGTGAGACTAATGTTTGCTTCCTTCGGTACGTATCAACCTAGCTTCCTCATGCAATTCTCCTTTACCCCCATGCATATGTTCAATTGGTCAAAGAAAGGAGCAAAGAACTCCCACCGTTTCCCCCACGTCAATCCCATCCGCTTCTCCTCAGAATAAAGACTTTGACCGCAATATGCAGCCACGTTTTTCCTCAACCTGCCAGCGAATGAGAACCTTGACACAAAACCTCAGCCACGTTTCAGCAAATTCCTCAAAGTGGCAAGGGAATTTCAGCCAAGGGACACGTCCACTCCACGCGTCTCCCCTTGGACTGCCACATAATCAAAGATTGTTGACCAATGGTCAACAAGCGGAGAAGCCGACGCATAGAAGGACACCGTCTCTCCTTCTTCCCTTACCTCCCAGCTTCATTCGTGCATCAACGTTCTCAATGAATCTCCAGCAAAAACTTTCACAGCCTCGTTCTTCTTTGCTACTCAACGCCGGCTGTTTGCACCGTCGCGCCACACCGCCGTCTCGCTTTACTCTCGCTGTGGACCAGGAACCCCACAGCTGCGCCCTTGTTCAGCTCGCATCACCTCGCCGCTTCGTCACCAGCTCGCACCACAGCTTGCACCACTGCGGATTCAAAGCAAGTGGAAGCCCTATTTCTCTATATTACGTGGTGCTGCCATTACTTGAGTTTCCATTATAGGAAATTAACCAATTTGGGCTCGAATGCATCAAGTTGCTGTTGTATTCATGTTTGCTTCATGTCGGTTAGAGCTGGGTTTCATATTGACTCATATAGTCGAGTATCGCGACGACCATCAGCACGATCAGCACTGGTTTCGGGTTGTAAGTCTGTGAACCGCATCGATCGTCGGAAAAGTCAGCACTGGTCTTCCATAGGTTGAGTTGTTGTGGGTCGGTCTAGTCCTGGTACGGATCTTTTTCGGACTCGAGGAGAGTAGCATTTAGGTGGTATGGATTAGTTGAGGCTATGGTCGAGTTAGTGCATATGTGACCCCACAAAGTTCAAGTCATATTAGGTGTGTACCGTTGCACTTGGACAACTCCTCATGTTTTGTCTAGTTTTTCAGGTGTTAGAATTCCTTAGACGACTCGGTAATACTAAGTTGATTTTGGAATAGTGTAGGTTTGGTTAGGTTGATGGCCATATAGTTATGCATAAGTGGATGGTCGATCTAGTTATGTTTGGATGACCTCAAATAGAATCCTTATATTGCTGCTCCATGGTTTGAGCTGATGGATACCGTCGGGCCACCGAGGCGATGATGCCTCAGGTGTCGGTATGCTTGGAGGGGTGTGACATAGTGCCCTCTAGATGCCCGGGGAATGAAATAAGGACCCCAGAGGTCCTCGTGATGCTAGGTGGGATGCGAGATGCCTGGAGGGGTGCAACATGGGTCCCTTCAGAAGATGGTGGCAGTTAGATCCAAAATAGATACGACTATTGAATTCCCCAAATGTCTATTTACTCCCTGGTGTGTCATTTCCATGAAATTCCTTTAGAGTTATTGTAAATTGAGCTATTTCGATTTTGTATATTGCAGGTTTAGGATTCCATCGGATGGGTAGTGGTAGACTCATGTAGTATATGTTGGAGAAAACTTCCCTATTAGTTTTGAAGTTGACAAAACGTTTCCATTAGTCTAGTTTGAAGACTTGCAGACTCTATCGTCAAAATCTAAAGACCTCCAGACTCAATATTTAAAGTCTTCCCTCACTGATAGTTTCCAGACCGATGAAGAAAAGTATTATTCGTTGAAGAAGACTTATCCAGATGCGAGTATATCTTTAAGGATTTGATTCGTATGGTTGAAGAAGATCTCACGGCTGGAGATAACATCTCAAGATCTATTATTCGTATTGAAATTAATTCGAGTAATTAGATCTGTTCATTAGCGAAGTATACTTGGAAGGTTCTACTTATGGAAACCTAGATCCTAATTGTATGGGCGAGCAAGATTCATAGGCTATCATCACATTCCTTAAGTAACTCGAGATCTCCCTAATTGATTCCGTCCAACGGGTTGATTGGAAGAACTCCTTTGGAATGTGCCAACGGTTATGAAGGCATGGAGAAGTATATAAGGAAGACGCTCAAGTTATTCGAGTGTGTGCGCGATAGAAAAATTCCAAAGTCTGAAGCTCCTTGTTCTTTGTTGTTTCAATTGTTGAGCTCAAATTGTATTCAAAAGAGAGATTAGATACTTGTGAGATCTTGAGGAAGTGTAGCAAAGTCTCTACACTGTGGAATCAGGGACGTGAGACTGTAAAATCTATTTTGGTTCTTAGTGAAATCTAGCCAGTGGGCTGTCAGTGCGGGAGAGTGGGTGTAGGCTTGGTCTAAGCCGAACCACTATAAACCTTGTGTTTCAATTCTCTTTCCCTTATCTCTTTTCTTTAGTCCACAACTTTATTTAACTGTTTATAAGTCTTTTACATCTTTAGTCTATTATTTTTAGAAGCTGATTTATTCTGCTTAAGTCTCACAAAAACTTCCTTAATCACCTATTCACCCCCCTCTAGGTGCTCTTACTAGCATTATCAATTGGTATCAGAGCCCGTGTACTCATTTAATTGAAGTATTTTTACTTCTGAGTTAAAGATCTATGGCTAGTATGTTGGCTCCAAGTTTGGTTGAAGGCCAAAGCAACACCAGACTACCGTATTTCGATGGAAAGGAATACAGCATATGGAAAAATAAGATGAAGGCATTCCTAAGATCGAAAGATCCTCTGGAATGGGATGTGATAGAAAAATGAATCATTCCTAAAGCTGCATCAGTCTCAAAAAGGGGAAAACAAGTTGTAGAAGCTAGCGAGATGACTCAAGAAGAGATAACCAAGAGACAAGCTCTTGATGCAAAAGCAATTTACTCTTTATATTGTGCTTTATCTCCTACTGAGTATAACAGAATATATTCTTGTTAAATAGCCAAAGAAGTCTGGGATATGCTACACATTAACTATGAAGGAACCTATCAAGTGAAAGAAACAAGGATCAATATTCTACTCGGACAGTATGAAGCCTTCAAGGTGAAGTCAGGAGAATCTATCATTGATGTGTTTAGTCGCTTCACTGAAATTGTAAATAGTCTAGAGTATTAGGGATAGCCAATCTAAGGACCCATGAAGGTTAACAAATTGCTGCATGGACTCTCCAAGACTGGAATCACATAACGACTTCAATAAGGGAAACATAAAGGATCATGCTGCACTCCGTAGACGAACTGGTTGGCACACTTCAGTCCTATGAAGTGGAGCAAATCAATGAGGAAGAAGATCCCAAAGGTAAGAAGTCTATTACTTTAAAATCTAACGATAATTCTGTTGTTATAGACTCTGAAGAAGATATGGATGATGAAGAGCTAGCACTTATGATAAGAAGGTTCAGGAAACTGAACAAAAAAGGAAGAATATTCAATTGGAAGAAACAAAGTACTCAAAAGTTTCATAACAAATCAACTGAGGATGAAGAATCCAATAAAGATGTGATTTGCTTTGAATGCAAGAAAAATGGACACATCAGACCTAACTGTCCTCTGTTGAAGAAAAAGAAATGAAAAGCTAAGAAATACAGAAAGGCTCTCAAAGCAAAAACATGGAGTGATACTGAATGCAAAGAAAGTGATGATGATTATGCCAATATTTGTTTAATGGCAAAATTAGACTCAGACTTTGAGATAGATACAGACTCAGACTCAGATAGCGAAATCGAGGTAAGTAACTTAAAAATTCCTACTAAAGTCTCGAAATACATTGATGAACTTTGTCTTAGCCTAAAAAATTCTCTTAAGAGGATTTCCGAGCTAAAAATGGAGAATTCTATACTAAAGCAACAGGAAACGATTAAAGGAATTTGAGATGAGTATGATGGATGAACTATCCTTCTTTCTCGGACTACAAGTGAAACAATTAAAGGAAGGAATTTTCATTCATCAAGAAATATATGCTAAAGAACTCATCAAAAAGTTCGAATTGGAGAATTGCAAAAAGACTGATATATCAATGTCAAGTTCTTTGAAGCTGGACAAAGATGAAGGAGGAAAAAAAGTTGACCAGAAGCTCTACAGGAGCGTCATTGGTTCACTTCTTTATCTTACTACTTCTAGACCTAACATTTTGTTTAGTGTTTGCATTTGTGCTAGATTTCAATCAGATCCCAAAGAATCTCATTTAAGTGCTGCAAAATGTATCATCAAATACGTTGCAACTATCTCAAAGTTAGGTCTGTAGTATCCCAAAGAATGAGACTTTACTCTCCTTGGTTATTCAGACGCAGATCTAGCAGGTTGCAAAGTTGATAGAAAGAGCACTTCTGGCACTTGTCAATTGCTTGGTAACAAGACAGTATCTTGGTTTTCAAGGAAGCAAAGTATTATAGCCTTTCAACAACAGAAGCAAAGTATGTGTCTCTTGGAAGTTGCTGTTCTCAAATCTTATGGATAAAACAACAACTGAGAGACTTTGGAATCGAAGACTCATGCACTGAGATTGAATATGACAACACCAGCGCAATAAATCTCACAAAGAATCCAATTCTTCATTCAAGAGCAAAGCACATAGAGATTCGACATCACTTTATTAGAGATCATGTTCAAAATGGAGAAGTTATAATCCAATTCATTGATTCAAAGAATCAGCTGGCAGACATATTTACAAAACCACTGGAGAAAAGCCTATTTGAGTCTATTCGTACCAGACTGAACATCTTATTTCTTAAAGTCTGAAGGAGTTCAGACTCAGAGTTAAAGTCTGAAGGTGTTCAGACTCAGATGACCAAGAGTTACGACTGTAAGTTATTTCGATATTGGTAATTTTTGGTTAAAAATTTGAAAAGGTATAGTTACTCATTAATCGCTGATTGATTGAAATAATTCTTTTGAGTTTCCTTTATGACATTTATTCATTCTCGAAAAGATATTTACTCATTTTCGAAAAGACAGTTATCTTTGTTTTAAAAAAAGGCAGTTATTCTTTTACGAGAAGGCATTTTTACTTTTTCCTTTTATGTCGTTTCGTTTACCTCGCTTCACTTGCTTTATATACTGTTGAAATATATCTTCTTCGTTTTCACTCTCGAAACCCTAGAATTCCAAACTCCCACTTGCTCTCACTTTCCTTGTTGTTTAATCTGAAAAAAAGTTTTCACCTTTCGAGCAAGACTATGAATTTCTCTCTTGAAGAGACAATGTCTTCAAAAAAGTCATCAAGAATTGCAAGTAGGGGACCACGGCACATGCCCGAGGGTCCTATGCACTTCGACTTAACCGAAGAAGAAGATTCTACTCCACCTCAGCGACAAAGACAGCAACAACCTTCTCAGCAGTGTCAAACTCCACCACCGACTCATCAAGGAGAAGAAGTTTTGGAGGAAGTGGATCTTGTAAGAACATTAACTCCTCAAGTTTCTTACAAGTTTTATTCTAATTTGAAAAGAGGAGGAACTCCTATGTCTCTGATTGATGAATACCTGCAAGAGAGAGGTTATAAGAATGAGACTCTTTTTCTGCGTGATATGAAAAATATGGGTATTGCCGAAAAGGGATCGGCTAAAAAAGCGTTTGCTAACTTTCCTAGTGACCCACGCTTTGGGACTGCTAATCAACCACAAGGAAAGGACGGCGATGAACGTATGTTTAACCATTTTCAACCTAGATCAAGAGTGGCTGTAATTGTTGTTTGTGATGGTTCAAGTCTTTTCAGATCGAAAAGCCACAAGAGGGTTTACTTGAATTTGATGAAGAGAGGGGTCATGAACCCTAGGAGTGTCGATTTTGATTTCCTTGATTCGGTAAAGGTAAGTCTGGGAGAGAAGTTCACTCTACTGCAATTGGAGCAATTTTGTTATGAATCTACTACAGCTTATCCTGAACTCACAGCATACTTTTACTTGAATTTATCTTTCCTGGATGCAAACAGTTTATCTTTCAATGTGAGAGAGGAGTTTTTGGTGAATGTAGATACACTGGCTGACATAATTGGGGTGGAAAGATCGAGTTTCCAACCAATTAGTGTCTCTGCTGCTCATGCTACTCTGTCATTGGTGAAAGATCGAGATGTTGAAGGCAAGATTTCCTACTCAAGGATGAATGCCTCTAACATCTTGTTGCACAAGATCGTCATCAACTGCATCCGTCCAAAGTCAACCTCCAAGACTGATGTCTCTCGGTCTAAAGCGAAATTGATGTATAACACTGGCTACAAATTCTCTCTGCCCCACACCATCTTGTTTCACATGTACCAATCAGTGGTGAAGGATAAGGGACAACTTCCTTATTTTGCTCTTATCTCGCGTCTTTTTAGACATTTTAAAATTCACATCCCTGAACCATTATGTTTGACAACTATTTCTTCAATGGTAATTGGATTTAAAATGGTCACCAAGATGCGATTGAAAGAGCTGAACAAGGTGTTGGAGCGTATGAAGGATAAGTCTCCTGTGAAAGCAAAGCAAGACTTAGCTGCAGCAAAGAGGAAAGGCAAGGAGCCCATGGCTGTTCTAGTAAAGAGGAAAATATTTCTCATCTTGTAGGACGAAGAGGATGAGGATGAAATGACTCTTTCGGCCCTATGAAATTTCAAGAGTTTTGTTAGTTTTCAAGAGACTCGAGTGTTGGAAAAAACTCCCTTATTTGTTTTGAAGTTGACAAAACATTTCCATCAGTCTAATCTGAAGACTTGTAAACTCTACCATCAAAGTTTGAAGACCTCCAGACTCAAGATTTAAAGTCTGCCCTCATTGACAGTTTCCAGACCGACAAAGAGAAGTATTATCCGTTAAAGAGAAGACTTATCCAGATGCAAGTATATCTTTAAGGATTTGATTCGTATGGTTGAAGAAGTTCTCACGGCTAGAGATAGCACCTTGAGATCTATTATTCGAAGTAATTTAGATCCGTTGATTGGAAAAATTTACTTGGAAGGTTCTACTTATAGAAACCTAGATCCTGATTGTATGAGTGAGCAGGATTGGTGGGCTATCATCATATTCCTTAAATAACTCGAGATCTCCCTAATTGATTCTATCCAAGGGGTTGATTAGAAGAACTCATTTGGAAGGTGCCAACGGTTATGAAGGCATGGAGGAGTATATAAGGAAGATGCTCAAGTTATTCGAGAGTGTGCATGATAGATAAATTTCAAAGTCTGAAACTCCTTGTTCTTTGTGGTTTCATTTGCTAAGCTTGAATTTGTACTCAAAAGAGATATTAGATACTTATGAGACCTTGAGGAAGTGTAGCAGAGTTTCTACACTGTGGAATCAAGGACGTGAGACTGTAAAATCTCTTTTGGTTCTTAGTAGAATCCAGCCAGTGGGCTGTCAGTGTGGGAGAGTGGACGTAGGCTTGGTCTAAGCCAAACCACTATAAACCTTGTGTTTTGATTCTCTATCCCTAATCTCTTTACTCCAATTCGCAGCTCTATAGAATTGTTTATAGTTCTTTACTTTTTCAATCTATCATTATTAAAATTCAAATTAATATTTTAAGCTTTTCGAAAACGACTTTGATCACCTATTCACCCCTCTATAGGTGCTCCTACTAGCCCTTTCAATTGGTATCAGAGCCTGTGTACTCATTTAATTGAAGTGTTTTTACTTCTGAGTTAAAGATCTATGGCTAGTATGTTGGCTCCAGGTTTGGTTGAAAGCCAAAGCAACACCAGACCACCTTACTTCGATGGAAAGGATTACAGCATATGAAAAAACAAGATGAAGGCATTCCTACGATCGAAAGATCCTCTAGAATGGGATGTGTTAGAAAAAAGGAATCATTCCTAAAGCTACATCAGTCTTAGAGAAGGGAAAAGAAGCTGCAGAAGCTAGCAAGAAGACACAAGAAGAGATAACCAAGAGACAAGCACTTGATGCAAAATCGATTTATTCTTTATATTGTGAAACAGCCAAAGAAGTTTGGGATAGCTTGCACATTATCTATGAAGGAACTGATCGAGTGAAAGAAACAAGAATCAATATTCTACTCGGATAGTATGAAGCCTTCAAGATGAAGCCAGGAGAATCTATCACTGATATGTTTAGTCACTTCACTGAAATTGTAAATGGTCTAGAATATCAGGGACAGCCAATCTCAGGACCCATGAAGGTTAACAAATTGCTGCGTGGACTATCCAAAGACTGGAATCATGTAAAGACTTCAATAAGGGAAACACAAAGGATCATGCCACTTTCCGTAGACGAACTGGTTGGCACACTTCAGTCCTATGAAGTGGAGCAAATCAATGATGATGAAGATGTGGCATCTGAGAAATTTTGAGACGACCCCTAGATATGCGACGATCCATGACTAAGTAATGGACATTGTTTTATTTTCATCATTGGACCGATGCACAGTGTGTTATAATGATTCGATCGTTGAGGAAGTTATAGGATCATTTTCTTCATAATACCACTAAAAACTTAGGGATTAATTTTTGGGAGGATTTTGGGCCGTGAATTTAAGGGTCGTGCGACCACAAGCCCACGGGCCCAAGCAACTCTACTCTTTCCCTTAATTGTCGACAAAGTGGACTTATTGGGCTTGTTGATGCTCGACCGAAAGAAGCCCATCATGGCCGAGACTGCTTCTTCATGCAGCTACCTTCGGTTTTTGCTTCCAAGTGGTGAGGGAAAGTCTTCACATTCCCTCCACTTGTCCAAAGCTGCTGCATTACCAAATGATCATCATGGAAATAATTAATTAGTTAATTAAAGAAGGAACAAAAAGGAAATTCGGAATTGAGAGGAGGAGGGAGAGTGAATCGAGCAGACCGAAAGTAGAGAGAGAGTGAGCGATCGAGAGGGCTATGAGTAAGAGTAGTGCGAGCAGCGAGCGGGTGCACGGCGTGAGGAAGGAGGAGGTCGCCCTTCCGTCAAGCACGGTGCTGCGGTCATCGCCGCCTGTCTTCGCCGCCATTGAGCCAAGCCCGAGACCCCCGAGCCCCTGTTTTGCTTGCATTCGAGTAAAAGAGATAGAGGCAAGTGGAAGTTCATTGATCTATGTCTTTGCATGCTGCAATTATCTGGTGAAATAATGGTAGATGTGAGAAAATGCAGAATCGGGGGCTGCATGTGGATTTTGGATGATTGAGATGAAGTTGGATTAAGAGATTGAGTAAAAACAGAGTTTGTTTTGTGTAGTTTCGGTTATTGGCTGAAATAAGAATTGAAAGATCTAACTAAAGTGGATTCTTGAAGTGAAGTAGTTATAATGTAGTGCAATAGACTTGTAAGTGTTTGGTTATGGACGTTGGATGCTGGGATTCAATGAGTACAAGTAGTTCTCTTTGGATTAGTAAACTGTTTTCGCAGAAAACAGCATGACCTTCGGTGATTCCATGAATTTTCTGTAATTATCTAGCCGGAATTAGACTTTGAACCCTTAATGAAAGTTGTAGGGAATATCTTTAGAAATAACATATCCAAAATTGAGAATAAATGAACATGGTTTGGTCGATAAAACGATTTTCTTTGAAAATGTTAAATCTGGAAGTCATTACAGAACGTTAGCAAAGAATACAGCAATTACTGCTCTTGATATATAAGGAATTTGACTTGGTATTCTTCATGAAAATTTTTCATTTAGGTCTTATTGATACCATGTCAAAATTTTATAATTTTATGAATTCATTTAGGGGTTATCCCGAAATTTTTATTAAAACTGTGCATTGTAATAATCGAGCTGTTTTGTTCCGAATTTGCTCAAATCCTCCCAAAGGTGAATACATGTTGAATTACTATTTGACATGATGATACTGGCATTGGCATATTATGCAATATTTTGATTTGATGAAGGATTCATGGGACATCTTGTCATTGCATTTGAAAGTATTTTTGGAAATTAAGATGTTAATTGTTGCCGTTGGACCCTCGGGTCAACGATGCCCTGGGAGTCGGGATGCCCAAAGGATCGAATGAGTCGATGCCTTGTGGATGCCCGGTGGCCCTGTGTGGCTGAATGTCGGAGGTTTTCCTCGGGAGCTTCGGGATGCCCGGTTGTATACTTGTCAGTACGTAAATCCGGAGAGTTGGGGTAACCATTTTCATGGAGAGCCCTGGAGGTTCCTCATGATGCCAGGTGGGGTGTGAGATGCCTGGAGGTGTGGTGAGACACGCTCTAGATGCCCGGTGGCCTTGTGTGGCTGAATGCCGGAGGTTTTCCCCGGGAGCTTCGAGTTGCTCGATTGTATGCTTGTCGGTACGTAAATCCGGAGGGTCGGGGTAACCATTTTCATGGAGAGCCCCGGAGGTTCCTCATGATGCCAGGTGGGGTGCGAGATGCCTAGAGGTGTGGTGAAACATGCTCTCGATGCCCGGTGGCCCTGTGTGGCGGAATGCCAGAGGCTTTCGCGACGCCAGGGTGGGTGCGAAATCCTAAAAGAATGCAAACATTGGTCCTCTGGGGTGAAACCTTTTGAATATTAAAACTGATGGCTCTACGAAGTGTGTGTGTGGTCTGGTTATAAGACTAAATTGTATGGCATGGAATGGGACATGTCATTACAGTTTGGCCCTATGATCGGGACTTGTGTTATTGGACATGATGCATCTTGAGGGTTTCGAAATTGTACTTGTCATTGCATTAAAGAATCTCCTGATTTTGATGCATACTTATTCTTGGATTACGTGTTTCTGTCTATCTTGCATGAATCTAGATATTGATGGTACCGTGTGATGTAGCTTAATGAATCTTTTACTGCTGGGCGGTTGTACTCATCCCATTTGGGGACTAACATTTCAGACTAAAAGACATGCCTCTGCTACCAGTCACCCTCGGCACATTCTATGGTATACCGGTCGATCTTGAGTGTGAGTGTACGGAGCACCCTCATCCTGAGATACTAGGGTTAGTCTTTGTTCGAGTACGGGTACTGGTCTTGTATGACATTGGTTCGCTCGCCAACCCAGTGATTCAGGAGTTTCTGGCTGTATTCGTCTGCCGTGATGGGGTCATGCTGGGGATGTTGTTGCCGCCGCTAGCTAATGGACTGGACTGGGTGTGATCGAGAGTGACGGATAGCAGATGAAGCATTTTTGGACCGCCGACACTGACTGATAGACTTATGTATAGGACTGTTTGGAAAGAAAAGAAAAAGGGAGTCGGTTATCTTTTGGCATGTAGCCGGGTATAGAAAACCACGGCAAATTTTTGGTGTACCGACTGATGATGTCTATCCAGTTTATATAAATAAAAGTGTTCGGCTTTGACTTATAAACATGTCTAGTAGGTGTGCATCGTTTCAAATTTTGGGATAGGGAGATGCTGATTTTTGCTTCCGCCATATAGAGATATATATATAAACTGCGCAGGGACCTATAAAAAGAATATAAACCTCCAAGACCTATGGATTTGTTAAATTGGTATCAGAGTAATGGATTTTCATGTTAAGAGAAAGCCCAGGTGAGAGGTCTCTGTGGCGACTTTAACGGATCGGAGGCCGTTTCGGAGGTGCCACAGCCGCGGTGGTATCAGAGCAAAGGTTTATATGGATTGATAAGGAGCCTCAAAATGGAATTGAGGATAGAATGATGCACACCATAGGATACTAACCAAGAGTAGTTGACTAACTTTGAATAACGGGTGATTGATTTTCACTCGTAGATCTTTGGTGACTAGTGTGATGTTACCTTTGTGTGTCAGTAACATTTTTATGTTACTTATGTGATTTTAGTAACCCCTTTTTATTATTTGACCAATGACATCGAGTCACAAAATATTCCTGAGGCGAATGCTTGGAAAACTGCAGGAAAATCATGGTACGAACTAGGAGTTCTCATCCATCGAGGGCTGAAGCCTCTGCTTCAAGGGCTAAACCCTGGATGGAAGATATCCTGTAGGCATTGGCCAATATAGGAAATCTGATGGAAAGGCAAGCACAGCAACAACCTGGAGCAGAACGTCGTACTCAAGGACTGGTGGAACAATTCCTGAAGTTGAAACCACCTAAGTTTAATGGAATAGGAAGTCCTGAGGAGGCGGAGCATTGGATTGATGGAATGGAACAGATTTTCCGGTTGTTGAATTGTAATGATGCTGAAAAGATAACCTTGGCAGAGTACCAACTGGAGGGAAATGCAAAGTTTTGGTAGAGAGCTTCAAGAGACGCGATCTTTCCACCAGGTACTGATATAAACTGGGATGAGTTTGTTAGAGCTTTCAATAGAAAGCATTTCTCTAATTGTGCCAAGGATAAAAAGATCACAGAATTTGTTTAGTTGGAACAAAGGGAGCTGACAGTGGACCAGTATGAAGCAAAATTTTCTGAATTGTCAAGGTATGCTCCCAGGTTGGTTGAGGATCAAGAGGATAAGGCTAAGAGATTCTTGAAAGGATTAAGGACTAATATTAGAAAACAACTAGTGCCTCTGAATATAAGAGATTATAATGAGATTTATGAGAGGGCACAGTTGGTGGAACAAGAGTTAGTGAGAGAACAATCAGAATCCAAGAGGCAGATGACCTTTAGTGATGTTCGAAGGGGTAAGAGACTTTATCTTGGTCAAGGACAGCCTTGGGAATCTAAAGAGGAGTAATTTTGGGAATTTTGGAAAAGCCAAGAATGGCCCGGTTCTAGGGAGAGTACCCTACCAGGGTAATATTTACCAGAGATGTGGTGGATAGCATGGGCCAGGATTTTGTAATAGTCCACCGAAATGTTTTGGTTGTGGGCAGATGGGGCACTTTAAGAGAAATTGTCCACAAGAAAGGTTGCAACTGAATGTCAACTCGGTGCGACAGGTACAACAACGTATTGCTGGACCAAATCTACCAAGGAATCCACAAAGGCCACCAGCACAAGGAAGGGTGTCTGCGGTCACCTAAGAGGAAGCGGAAGCTTCCAAAAATGTCATCTCAGGTACGATCTCTATAAATGATAAAAAGGCATACGCATTGTTTGATACGGGTGCTACACATTCTTTTGTGTCTAAAAGATATAGGCAGTTGAGTAAGATAGAAACTACCTCTCTTGAGACGCCTCTTTGTGTTTCCACACCGTTAAAGAATGTGACATTATCTACATTGGTATGCGAAAAATGTAAGATAACTATAGGGGGACGAGATATGGAAATAGACTTAATCGTAATGGTCATGTATGACTTTGATGTTATCATGGGAATGGACTGGCTCCATAAGTATCAAGCTAAGATGGATTGTTATAGGAAAGCAATCCAATTTGTTTTACCTGACCGATCTAGTTTAGAATTTTTCGGAGGTCAGACAAGCCCCTCTATAGCACTTATTTTAGTAGTAGAAGCCCGTGCACTACTTGACGAAGGATGTCAAGGATACTTGACAGTGGTAAAGGACTATACTAAGGAAGAGTATAAGCTCGACGAAATTCGAGTGGTCAAGGAATTTCAGGATGTATTCCTTGAGGAACTGCCTGGGTTACCACCAGAACGGGAAATTGAATTTGAGATCGAATAATGCCTGGAACGGGATCGATATTGAAAGCCCCGTATAGAATGGCTTTGACAGAACTAAAAGTGTTAAATGTGCAACTACAAGAATTGCTCGATAAAGGATTTATTAGGTCCAGTGCTTCTCCTTGGGGTGCACCGGTCTTGTTTGTGAAAAAGAAGGATGGGAATGCGTTTATGTATTGACTATATGCAACTAAATCAGGTAACCGTTAAGAATAAGTATCCCTTGCGTAGAATTGATGACCTATTTGACCAACTGCAAGGAAGTTCAGTCTTTTCTAAGATTGATTTAAGGTCAAGGTACCATCAATTAAGGATTAAGAAAGAAGACATTCCTAAGACTGCATTTAGGACTCGCTATGGACACTATGAGTTCCTAGTTATGCCATTTGGATTGACAAATGCTCCAGCTGCATTCATGGATCTGATGAATAGCATATTTAAACCCTATTTGGATCAATTTGTGATTGTCTTCATTGATGATATCCTGATATATTCTAAAGGACCTGAAGAGCATGAGCGACACCTGAGAATAGTGTTACAGACCCTTAGAGATCATAAGTTGTATGCCAAATTCAGTAAGTGTGAATATTGGCTGGACCAGATAATATTTTTAGGACGCGTGGTGTCAGGAGATGGAATTGCAGTAGATCTAGCAAAAGTTGAGATGGTAATAAATTGGCCGAGACCGACAACGCCTACTGAAATATGGAGTTTCCTAAGACTAGCTGGTTACTCACGACTTGCAGGACCTTTGACAAAATTGACTCGGAAAAATGTAAAATTTGAATGGAATGGAGAATGTGAAAGGAGTTTTCAGGAACTTAAAAGGAAATTGACTACAGCTCCAATTTTAACTATACCATCTGGATCTGGTGGATTCACGGTATATAGTGATGCGTCTCACAAAGGACTGGGATGCGTTTTGATGCAGCATGGCAAGGTCATAGCCTATGCATCGAGACAGTTGAAACCTCATGAATTGAACTACCCAACCCATGACTTAGAATTGGCAGCTATAATTTTTGCTTTGAAAATATGGAGACATTATCTGTATGGAGAGAAGTTCGAAATCTATACAGATCATAAGAGCTTGAAATATTTTTTTTCACAAAAAGAACTAAACATGAGATAGAGGAGGTGGATGGAGTTGTTAAAGGATTATGATTGTGAAATACAGTACCATCCTGGAAAAACAAATAAAGTGGCAGACGCTCTTAGTCGTAAGTTGGCTATGGATATGGCCAGTATGAGAATAACATAATGGAATCTGTTAAAGTCAGTAGCAGACTCAGAGTTTAAATTGGAGGTAGATCACCTTACTGGCATGCTTACTGCATTAAGGATTGAACCCAAAATAATTTAGAGAATTAGGATTCTACAAGAATCTGACCCGGAAATTGTGAAAGTACGAAATGCTGTGTCTTTAGGGAAAATATTAGAATTTCAAGTCTCTGAAGATGGAGTGGTAAGATGCCGAGGACGGCTCTGTGTTCCCGATAATGAAGAAGTAAAAAGGGAAATCCTGTCGGAAGCACATAGAAGTAACTATAGTATTCATTCGGGTAGTACGAAGATGTACAGGAATTTATGCCAACAGTATTGGTGGAATGGCATGAAAACGGATGTAGCTAAACATGTCTCTCAATGTTTAACGTGCCAGCAAGTGAAAGTGGAACACCACAAACCCGCAGGACTATTGAGACCATTGGATATACCATAATGGAAATGGGATCATGTGACGATGGATTTTGTGCAAGGATTACCAAGGACATCAAGTGGTCACGACTCTATTTGGGTGATAGTGGATCGCTTGACTAAGTCTGCTCATTTCCTAGCAGTCCGCATAGACTATCCGATGAATAAATATGCTGAGATATATGTAAGCCATGTAATACGTTTACATGGTGTTCCTGTAACTATTACGTCAGATCGAGACCCAAGATTTACTTCAAATTTTTGGCGAAGTCTTCAAATTGCCTTAGGGACTAAGCTCCAGTTTAGTACTGCTTTTCATCCACAGACTGACGGACAAACAGAAAGAGTGATTCTGATATTAGAAGACATGTTAAGAGCCTGCGTGATTGATTTTAGAGGAAACTGGGATGAAAGATTGCATTTAGTGGGATTCGCCTATAATAATAGTTTTCAGAAAAGTATAGGCATGGCTCCCTATGAAGTATTATATGGAAGTAGATGTAGGACCCCTGTCTATTGGAATGAAGTAGGCGAAAGGAGACTGACAGGACCTGAACTAATACAAGTTACTATAGAGGCTGTTGAGGTCATAAGGAAAAGACTTAAGACAGCCCAAAGCCAACAAAAAGACTACGCATATAGGCGTAGAAGGCCTTTGAAGTTTAACGTAGGAGACCATGTATTCCTTAAGGTATCCCCGATGAAAGGAATAACATGATTCGAGATAAAGGCTAAGTTGAGCCCCAGATTTGTTGGACCCTTTCAAATACTTGAAAGGATAAGGGATGTAGCCTATCAATTGGCGCTCCCTCCTAAACTAGAAAATCTACATGATGTGCTCCATGTATCGATGCTAAGAAGGTATATAAGCCTGAACCTGGACATATACTTGATCATGAAGCCATCAAAGTGGATGAGAAAGTAAGATACCTGGAAGAGCCAATCCGAGTGTTGGATTGAAAGGAGCAAATTCTTCGGACGAAGAAAGTTACTCTAGTTAAGGTATTGTGGCAACATCATGATATGGAAGAGGCTACATGGGAAAGTGAGAAAGAAATGAAGGAAAGGTACCCTCATTTGTTTAACGAGATATAAGTAACGTCCAATTTCGAGGACGACCCCTAGATATGCGACAGTCCATGACTAAGTAACGGACATTGCTTTATTTTCATCATTGGACCGATGCACAGTGTGTTATAATGATTCGATCGTTGAGGAAGTTATAGGATCATTTTCTTCATATTACCACTAAAAAACTTAGGGATTAATTTTTGGGAGGATTTTGGGCCGTGAATTAAAGGGCCGTGCGACCACAAGCCCACGGGCCCAAGCAACTCTACTCTTTCCCTTAATTGTCGACAAAGTGGACTTATTGGGCTTGTTGATGCTCGAGCGAAAGAAGCCCATCATGGCCGAGACTTCTTCTTCATGCAGCTACCTTCAGTTTTTGCTTCCAAGTGGCGAGGGAAAGTCTTCACATTCCCTCCACTTGTCCAAAGCTGCTGCATTACCAAATGATCATCATGCAAATAATTAATTAGTTAATTAAAGAAGGAACAAAAAGGAAATTCGGAATTGAGAGGAGGAGGGAGAGTGAATCGAGCAGACCGAAAGCAGAGAGAGAGTGAGCGATCGAGAGGGCTGTGAGTGAGAGTAGTGTGAGAAGCGAGCGGGTGCACGGCGTGAGGAAGGAGGAGGTCGCCCTTCCGTCAAGCACGGTGCTGCCATCATCGCCGCCGTTGAGCCAAGCCCGAGACCCCCCAGCCCCTGTTTTGCTTGCATTCGAGTAAAAGAGCTAGAGGCAAGTGGAAGTTCAATGAACTATGTCTTTGCATGCTGCAATTATCTGGTGAAATGCTGGTAGATGTGAGAAAATGCAGAATCGGGAGCTGCATGTTGATTTTGGATGATTGAGATGAAGTTGGATTAAGAGATTGAGTAAAAACAGAGTTTGTTTTGTGTAGTTTCGGTTATTGGCTGAAATAAGAATTGAAAGATCTAACTAAAGTGGATTCTTGAAGTGAAGTAGTTATAATGTAGTGCAATAGACTTGTAAGTGTTTGGTTATGGACGTTGGATGCTGGGATTCAATGAGTACAAGTAGTTCTCTTTGGATTAGTAAACTGTTTTCGCAGAAAACAGCATGACCTTCGGTGATTCCATGAATTTTCTGTAATTATCTAGCCGGAATTAGACTTTGAACCCTTAATGAAAGTTGTAGGGAATATCTTTAGAAATAACATATCCAATATTGAAAATAAATGAACATGGTTTGGTCGATAAAACGATTTTCTTTGAAAATGTTAAATCTGGAAGTCATTACAGAACGTTAGCAAAGAATACAACAATTACTGCTCTTGATATATAAGGAATTTGACTTGGTATTCTTCATGAAAATTTTTCATTTAGGTCTTATTGATAACATGTCAAAATTTCATAATTTTATGAATTCATTTAGGGGTAATCCCGAAATTTTTATTAAAACTGTGCATTGTAATAATTGAGCTGTTTTGTTCCGAATTTGCTCAAATCCTCCCAAAGGTGAATACATGTTGAATTACTATTTGACATGATGATACTGGCATTGGCATATTATGCAATATTGAGATTTGATGAAGGATTCATGGGACATCTTGTCATTGCATTTGAAAGAATTTTTGGAAATTAAGATGTTAATTGTTGCCGTTGGACCCTCGGGTCAACAATGCCCTGGGAGTCGGGATGCCCAAAGGATCGAATGAGTCGATGCCTTATGGATGCCCGGTGGCCCTGTGTGGCTGAATGTCGGAGGTTTTCCCCGGGATCTTCGGGATGCCCGGTTGTATACTTGTCAGTACGTAAATCCGGAGGGTTGGGGTAACCATTTTCATGGAGAGCCCCGGAGGTTCCTCATGATGCCAGGTGGGGTGTGAGATGTCTGGAGGTGTGGTGAGACACGCTCTGGATGCCCGGTGGCCCTGTGTGGCTGAATGCCGGAGGTTTTCCCCGGGAGCTTCGGGATGCTCGGTTGTATGCTTGTCAGTACGTAAATCCGGAGGGTCGGGGTAACCATTTTCATGGAGAGCCCCGGAGGTTCCTCGTGATGCCAGGTGGGGTGCGAGATGCCTAGAGGTGTGGTGAGACATGCTCTGGATGCCCGGTGGCCTTGTGTGGCCGAATGCCAGAGGCTTTCGCGACGTCAAGGTGGGTGCGAAATCCCAAAAGGATGCAAACATTGGTCCTCTGGGGGGTGAAACCTTTTGAATATTAAAACTGATGGCTCTACTAAGTGTGTGTGTGGTCTGGTTATAAGACTAAATTGTATGGCATGGAATGGGACATGTCATTACAGTTTGGCCTGATGATCAGGACTTGTGTAATTGGACATGATGCATCTTGAGGGTTTCGAAATTGTACTTGTCATTGCATTAAAGAATCTCCTGATTTTGATGCATACTTATTCTTGGATTACTTGTTTCTCTCTATCTTGCATGAATCTAGATATTTATGGTACTGCGTGTTATAGCTTAATGAATCTTTTACTGCTGAGCGGTTATACTCACCCCGTTTGGGGACTAACATTTCAGACTAGAAGACATGCCTCTGCTGAGTGTGAGTGTACGGAGCACCCTCATCCCAAGATACGAGGGTTAGTCTTTGTTTGAGTACGGGTACTCGTCTTGTATGACATTGGGTCGCCCGCCGACCCAGTGATTCAGGAGTTTCTGGCTGTATTTGTTCACCGTGATGGGGTCATGCTGGGGATGTTGCCGCCGCCGCCAGCTGATGAACCGGACTGGGTGTGACCGAGAGTGACGGATAGCGGATGAAGCATTTTTGGACCGCCGACACTGTCTGATAGACTTATGTATAGGACTGTTTGGAAAGAAAAGAAAAAGGGAGTCAGTTATCTTTTGGCATGTAGCAAGGTATGGAAAACCACGGCACATTTTTGGTGTACCAACTGATGATGTCTATCGAGTTTATATAAATAAAAGTGTTCAGCTTTGACTTATAAACATGTCTAGTAGGTGTGCATCGTTTCAAATTTTGGGATAGGGAGATGCTGATTTTTGCTTCCGCCATATATATATATATATATATATAAATTAAATTGTGCAGGGACCTATAGAAAGAATATAAACCCCCAAGACCTATGGATTTGTTTAATTGGTATCAGAGTAATGGATTTTCAGGTTAAGAGAAAGCCCAGGCGAGAGGTATCTATGGCGACTCTAACGGATCGGGGGCCGTTCGAGGGGTGCCACAGAAGATCCCAAAGGTAAGAAGTCTATTACTTTAAAATCTAATGATGATTCTGATGTTACAGACTCTGAAAAAGATTTGGACGATGAAGAGCTAGCACTTATGATAAGAAGGTTTAGGAAACTGAACAAAAAGGGAAGAAGATTCAATTGGAAGAAACAAAGCACTCAAAAGTTTCAGAACAAATCAACTGAGGATGATGAATCAAATAAAGATGTGATTTGCTTTGAATGCAAGAAAAATGGACACATCAGACCCAACTGTCCTTTGTTGAAGAAAAAGAAAGGAAAACCTGAGAAATACAGAAAGGCTCTCAAAGCAGAAACATGGAGTGATATTGAATGTGAAGAAAGTGATCATGATTATGCCAACATTTGTTTAATGGAAAAATCAAAATCAGACTCAGACTTTGAGAAAGATACAGACTCAGACTTCTCTTAAGAGGATTTCCGAGCTAAAAAGGGAGAATTCTACACTGAAGCAATAGGAAAACTCCTGAAAAGGAACGGTTGAAAATTTAGACAAAAGTTTTGTCATTTTGAAAGAAAATGCAGACACTCTTTCAAAAGAAAATACATATTTGAAAAATGACATTTCAAATATTTCAAAAAGGTTTTCAATGGGATCTGAGAAATTGGAAAAGATTCTTTCGGTATAAAGACCTTACTTTAACAAATCAGATTTGGGAATGGCATTTGAAACCATTCCTCTAATTGATTTTCCTAAAGTAAAGGAAAGAATCAAACAGAGACCTACAAAAGCTTTTTATAGAAATCATTTTCAAAAAGTCTTTGTAAAACCTGTTGGCCGTAGTGCTCTCAAATGTTCTAAGTGTAACAGCTCAGAATACTTTGAGAAAGAATGTCCTATGGTTTGGAGACCTGTTAAGAAGGATTGGGCAAAGACTGTTTATTGCACTAACTCCACTGGACCCATGAAAATGTGGGTATCAAAGAAAGCTTGAGTTTCTTTTTTAATTGCAGGTCACTATCAAGAAGAAGGTTAAATGGTATTTGGATAGTGGTTGTTCAAGACACATGACAGGAGATTCAAGTAGTTTTATAAAGCTTGTTCAGACAAATGGAGGAAAAGTCTCTTTTGGTGGAAATAGCAAAGGAAGAATTGTTGGATGCAGAATAGTAAAGATTGGAGGTCTCACAATCAACAATGTCTCCTTGGTGGAATGACTAAATTATAATCTACTCAGCATAAGCCAACTGTGCGACACTGGGTTTAAAATCAATTTCCAGGAAGGAACATGTTCAGGAACTAGTAAAGATCTCTCTCAATCTTTTACCGGGCGTAGATATGGGAATATTTATCTTCTGGACATAAAACCAAAAAGATCTCAATGCTTGATATCAATTCAAGATGAAGAAAATCTATGGTATTGAAAGCTTGGCCATGTGAATATGAAGTAAATTGCCAAGATCTCTTCCAAGAAGCTTGTTCGTGGACTACCCAATCTGAAATATCAAAAGTCTGACTTATGCACACCATGTTTATTGGGAAAACAGGTTAGAAATTCCTTTAAATCAATAAATCAAGTTTCCACTAATCATGTGCTGCAGCTCCTACATATGGATCTCTTTGGACCAACTAGAACTCAAAGCATTGGTGGAAAGAAATATTGCCTAGTAATAGTGGATGATTATTCACGATTTACTTGGGCCTACTTTCTGGCAAGTAAGTCCGAAACCTTCTCTCACTTTTCAAAATTTGCCAAGAAAGTGCAGAATGAGAAAGGATATGATATCTCAAGCATACGAACAGACCATGGAGGTGAGTTTGAAAATCAAGATTTTGCTAAATTCTGTGATAAATCTGGTTTTCAGCATATGTTCTCCTCTCCATACACTCCTGAGCAGAATGGAGTTGTGGAAATGAAGAATAGATATTTGCAAGAAATGGCAAGAACTCTTTTAATTGAAAGTAACATTTCATCTCGTTTTTGGGCTGAAGCAGTTTCTACAGCATATTATATTATTAATAGAGTTTTCTTAAGGCCTATTCTGGAGAAAACTCCCTATGAGTTATTCAAAGGAAAGAAGCCAATTGTTTCTTATTTTCATGTGTTTGGTTGTAAATGTTTTATCTTGAAAAATGCAAATGATCGAATTGGTAAGTTTGAAGAAAAATCGAGACGAAGGAATCTTCCTTGGATATTCAACCTCCAGCAAAGCCTACAGAGTATTCAACAAGAAGACTCAGTCTGTGGAAGAGTCGATGAATGTCAAATTTCAAGACTCTTTGCAAAATCAATCGACTCAGACTCAACTAGAAGAATCTGAACCTGCTCCAGACTCTACAAAGTCTACCTCCCCTAAAGCTGATCAGACTTCAGAAGAACAACAACGAATGGATATTGGAGAATCAACTAAGAAAAAGATCAACAATCTGTCAGACTGACCAGTAACTGGAAGCACAAGTCTAGTCAACCCAAAAAACTCATCATTGGTGATATTGATGAAGGGATTCACACCAGATCCAAAAGGCAAGAAGAATCTAGCGCTGTGGCACTTATCTCTAAAATCGAACCCAAAATCACTGAAGAAGCTTTAACTGACGAAAGCTGGATTGAAGCAATGTAAGAAGAGCTCAGGCAGTTCAATGTTAATGATGTTTGGGAATTAACTCCTAAACCAAAAGGTAAATTTGTTGTTGGAGCTAAATGGGTTTTCAGGAACAAGATGGACGAAAAAGGAAAAGTGGTAAGGAACAAAGCAAGACTCGTGGCCAAAAGATATACGCAAGAAGAAGGGATAGCTTATAATGAGACCTACGCTCCTGTAGCAAGGTTAGAAGCAATTATATTATTACTTGCTTTTACTTGTTATAAGAATTTCAGGTTATTCCAAATGGACGTCAAAAGTGCATTCCTAAATGGATTTATTCAAGAAGAAGTCTATGTGGAACAACCTCCCCGTTTTGAAGACCCAAGGAAACCAGATTCAGTATTCAAACTGAAAAAGGCACTATATGGGTTAAACTAAGCTCCTCGAGCTTGGTATGACAGGTTAAGTAAGTTCTTAATTCAAAATGGATTTGTTAAAGGAAAAGTAGACACTACTTTATTTATTAAAAAAGAAGGTAAAAACTTTTTGCTTGTTCAAATATATGTTGATGATATTATATTTGGACCACGTAATGAAAACCTGTGCAAGAAGTTCTCTAAGCCTATGGAGGATGAATTCGAGATGAGCATGATGGGTGAACTATCATTCTTCTCGGACTACAAGTGAAACAATTGAAGGAATGAATTTTCACTCACCAAGAAAAATATGCTAAAGAACTTGTTAAAAAGTTCGGATTGGAGAATTGCAAAAAGATTGATATACCAATGTTAAGTTCTTCGAAGCTGGACAAAGATGGAGGAGGAAAGAAAGTTGACTAGAAGCTGTACAGGAGTATCATTGGTTCACTTCTTTATCTTACTGCTTCTAGACCTGACATTTTGTTTAGTGTTTGCATTTGTGCTAGATTTCAATCAGATCCCAAAGAATCTCATCTAAGTGCTGCGAAACGCCTCATCAAATACTTTGCAACAACCTCTAAGTTAGGTCTATGGTATCCCAAAGAAGGAGACTTACTCTCCTTGGATATTCAAATGCAGATCTAGCAGGTTGCAGGGTTGATAGAAAGAGCACATTCAGCACTTGTCAATTGCTTGGTAACAGGACAGTATCTTGGTTTTCAAGGAAGTAAAGTCTTTGTAGCTCTTTCAATAGCGTAAGCGAGTATGTGGCTCTTGGAAGTTGCTGTTCTCAAATCTTATGGATAAAATAGCAATTAAGAGACTTTGGAATCGAAGACTCTTGCACCGAGATCAAATGTGACAACACCAGCGCGATTAATCTCACAAAGAATCCAATTCTTCATTCAAGAGCAAAGCACATAGAAATTCGACATCATTTTATTAGAGATCATGTTCAAAATGGAGAAGTTTTGATCCAATTCATTGACTAAAAGAATCAGCTGGCGGACATATTTACAAAATCTCTAGAGAAAAGCCTATTTGAGTCTATTTGCTCCAGACTTAACATCTTATCTCTTGAAGTCTGAAGAAGCTCAGACTCTAGGTTATAGTCTGAAGATGCTTAGACTCAGAAGACCAAGAGTTTCGACTGTAAGTTATTTTTATTCTAGCAATTTATCTATCGGATAAAGAACTCGAAAAGGTACGATTACTTATCGCAAATTGATTGATGTTATCTTTCCAAGTTTTTGAAGTTGTAGCAATTATTCTTTTTCGAAAAGGAAGCTATCATTTTTGAAAAGACAGTTATCTATTTTCAAAAAGGTAGTTAGTCATTTTTGAAAAGGCATTTTTATTTTCCCTTTTATGACGATCCGTATACTTCGTTTCGATTGCTTTATACTGTCTTTCTTCTTCGTTTTTACCCACAAACCCTAGAGCTTAGAACTTCACTTTCTTACTTTTTCTCTCTAGTTTAATCCATAAAGTTTTCATCTTTCTCGCGAATCGAGTTCAAAAATTCTCTCAAAGACTGTGAGAATGTCTTCCCCAAGAAAGTCGTCAAGGATTGCAAGCAGGGGACCACAGCATATGCATGAGGGTCCTACACTCTTTGATCTAACCGATGAAGAGGACTCTTCAAGGCAGCAGCAGTGTCAGCAACATTCTCAACTACGCCATTCTTCTCAGGCTAGACCTCAAGAGTCTCAGCAACAACAAGCAGAGGAAGAAATAATTGAGGATGTCGAACCAGTAAGGACTCTTAAGCCCGCATTTACTTTCAAACTCTACATCGCCTTGAAGAAAGGTGGTTTTGCAATGACCTTTATTGATGAATTTTTGAGTGAAAATGGGTACCAAAATGAAACCGATTTTTTAAGAACGATGGAACCATTGGGAATTGCTCCTGTTGATTCAGCAGAAAGGGCTTTTGCGAATTTCCCAAGTGATCGACGTTTTGGAGGAGTTAATCAACCTGAGGGAAAAGATGATGATGAGAAGATGTTCACTCATTTTAAGCCTAGGATGGGTGTTGCTGCGAACATTCATGGAAGAAAAGTGGATCTATTTCGTTTTGAGGAACACAAGTGAGTTTATTCTAAATTGCTGAAGCGAGGGGTGATGAACCCAAGGAGTGTGGATTTTGATTTTCTTGATTTCTTGAACGTAAAGTTACAGGATAAGTTTGCTTTACTTCAACTTGAACGTTTTTGTTCTGAGACAACTGTAGCTCATCCAGAACTTACTACGTATTTCTATTCCAATCTAAGCTTTTTAGATGCGAATAGATTTTCCTTCAGTGTTAGAGACTAGGATTATGTGGTAGATATGGACACTCTAGCTGATGTGATTGGAGTGGAGAGAGGGATTTTCCAATCAATCAGCGTGTCTATTGGTCATGCTACTGTGGAGCTTGTTCGAGATAGAATTACAGAAGGTCGAATTTCGTATTCGAGGATAAGTGCCTCTAATATCTTGCTCCATAAGATTGTGATTAATTGTCTCAGACCCAAATCCATATCAAAGACTGATGTCTCCAATTCAGAAGCGAAGCTGATGTACGCCATCAACATTGGTTACAAGTTCTCTCTGCCTCACACTATCATGTTTCACATGTATAGGTCAATGGTAATGGACAAGGGACAACTCCCTTATTCTGCTCTTGTTACTCGTCTATTCAGACATCTTAATATTCAGCCTCCCAAATTCTGTGTGTTCAAACCATTGATCCAGTGGTGGTGGGACTGAAGATGGTTTCAAAGATGCGTTTGAAGGAGCTAAACAAGGCTTTAGAAAGACGTAAGGAGAAGACCCTTGTCAAGACTCGACAAGACCCTGTGGCTGCAAAAAAGGAAAGGCAAGGAGCCCATGACAGCTCCATCTAAGAAGAAGAGAACACTCATTTTGCAGGATGAAGAAAATGAGGATGACATCACTATCTCCGCTCTTGCCTTAAAGAACCTACAGCATATTGTTCCAAAGACAGAGGATCGAGAGAACCAAGACAGAGAAGAGACAGAGTAGAGGAGTGAAGAGAGGAAAACGATGAGGAAAGAAGAAGAAGAAGGAAGAATGGAAAAAGAAGAGCAAAGAGAAGATCAAGCAGAAGGAGAGAGTCATGGTGATTCTCCTGCAAAGGAAGAAGGACAAGATCATCCTGGCATTGAAGAAGAGCTAGAGCAAGAAGAGTACTTCTCTCCACTTGAAGGCACTGAGACAGGGGGAGCTGCTGATAAAAGAGGTACTTCTTCACTTGTTTTTACCAGTGATGATGTTAGTCATTCTTCTGCCGATCCAGAGGATTTGTATGCCTCTCACTTTCCTAAAGAAGGTAATGAGGCTTCATCTCCAAGTTTGGATGTTCGTGCTGAAGTTCCATCATTCGGCAACACTCCACAAACTGATCATGCTGAAGCAAGCACTCAAACTAACAACTCAGTAGACTTTAAAATATTGCTTGAACTTCTTCTAGAGATCAAAGGTCAGATTTATGCCTTGGGATGTGAATTTCAGACCATGCATAATGCTCATCAAGCCACTTCAGTTTCTTTGCACGACCGAGTTCAAGCCCTCAATCTTCAAGTTCAAGCAAATGCAAAAGGTGAGGATTTAACGTAACTGAAGGAGGATCTGAGAAAGATGGAAGAGACTGTAAACTCTACGGGAGATTTCTAGCTTGTTCGCGTTCCCAAACAATCTTAATTTTATCCAATTCTCTTTATATTCTCTACTTTTTGCTATTGACAAAAAGGGGGAGAAGTTGGTGCAGATTTGACTCTGATTTTGATTTTGATTGGTTGGTTTTGATTTTTTTACTTATCTTTGTTTGGATGGACTGGTTTGGACTACTATTTTAATGCTTGCAGTATCTTAAGCTATGTTGATGATTATGGTAAAGATAGCTGTTTTAACAAGACTAACTCGTTTTCTATGAATGCAGATTCACTACTATCTTTATCCTACTTCACTTATCTTTTATGAGATATCTTGGTTTGCTTAAGTGTTGTCTTGCAGGTCAAAGGTATCCAAATCTGTAGGAAAGTTTTGTCACCATCAAAAGGGGGAGATTGTTGGAGAAAACTCCCTTATTTTTTTTGAAGTTGACAAAACATTTCCATTAGTCTAGCCTAAAGACTTGTAGACTCTACCGTCAAAGTCTGAAGACCTCCAGACTCAAGATTTAAAGTTTGCCCTCATTGACAATTTTCAGACCGACGAAGAGAAGTATTATCCGTTGAAGAGAAGACTTATCTAGATGCGGTATATCTTTAAGGATTTGATTCGTATGGTTGAAGAAGTTCTCGGGCGGAGATAGCACCTCGAGATCTATTATTCGAAGTAATTTAGATCTGTTGATTGGCGAAATTTACTAGGAAGGTTCTACTTATGAAAACCTAGATCCTGATTGTATGGGCGAGCATGATTGGTGGGCTATCATCATATTCCTTAAATAACTCGAGATCTCCCTAATTGATTTTGTCCAACGAGTTGATTGGAAGAACTCCTTTGGAATGTGCCAACGGTTATGAAGGCATGGAGGAGTATATAAGGAAGATGTTCAAGTTATTTGAGAGTGTGCGTGATAGATAAATTCCAAAGTCTGAAACTCCTTGTTCTTTGCTGTTTCATTTGCTGAGCTTGAATTTGTACTCAAAAAAGAGATTAGACACTTGTGAGACCTTGAGGAAGTGTAGCAGAGTTTCTACGCTGTGGGATCAAGGACGTGAGACTGTAAAATCTCTTTTGGTTCTTAGTGGAATCCAGCCAATGGGCTGTTAGTGCGGGAGACTGGACGTAGGCTTGGTCTAAGCCGAACCACTATAAATCTTGTGTTTTGATTCTCTATCCCTAATCTCTTTACTTTAATTCGTAGCTCTATATAATTGTTTATAATTCTTTACTTTTTCAGTTTATCATTATTAAAAGTCAAACTAATTTGTTAAGCTTTGCGAAAACGACTTTGATCACCTATTCACCCCCTCTAGGTGCTCCTACTAGCCCTTTCATCAAGAAGAGACAGAAAAAGGAGAAAATAGAGAGAAGAGGCAGAGAAGAAAAATGAAGAATAGAGGAGGACAGAGGAAGAAGGACAAGGAAGAGAAGGAGAAGAAAGAGAAGAGGAAGAAGAGGAAAGAAGAGCAGATGAAGGAGAAGCAGAAAGAGGAGAAGGAAAAGGACATGAAGGAGAAGAAAACCAGGGTCAATAAGACTCTTTTGAGCCAACTTTGGCTGTCTCATTGTCCAGCAATTCTGAGTTGGCAGGAACTGGAACTGGTGATGAACATCACTTTGAAGCTGAATTTGATCAAGAAGAAATCATACCTACTCCACCTGAAGGCAACAAAACAGGGGGAGCTGTTGGACAGAAAGGTATTTCTTCACCTATCTTTACAAGTGATGAGAGTCGTTCTGCAGCGGATTCAGAGGATGTGTATGCCTCTCATCATCCCGAAACATCCACTCATAGTCATGGTGGACATTTTGCTGAAGTTCCATCCATTGTCAAAACCCCTGGGATTGACTTGGCTGATCCTAGTGCTGCAACAAATCAAACAGTAGACTTCTCGAGACTGCTAGAGCTTTTATTGGATGTAAAGAAGTAGCAATATGTTATGGGGTATGAGATACAGGATCTCAAAAATGCTTTCATGGCCACTTCAGTGTCTTTGCACGGTCAGTTACAAGCCCTAAAGAATCAAGTGCAGTCTATTGTGCAAGGTGAAGAGTTTCAGTCACTGAAGCAAAGTTTTGCAAGGCTTGAGAAGACAGTCAATTCAATGGGAGAGTTCGAGCTTGTTCGCATTCCAAAACATCCATGATTCTCACTCCATTTTCAAAATATCTCTTTTATTTGTTCTCCACTTTTTGCCGTTGACAAAAAGGGGGAGAAGTTGGTGCAAATTTGAGGACTCTGTTTTTTGTCTTTGATTTTTGATTGGTTTTAGTTTGTGGACTTATATTTTGTGGACTTATATGTTGTTTGGTTGTGACTTGATGGACTGATTTGGGCTAATTGGTTTGCTTGTAGCAACTTAAGCTATGATTATGGTAAAGACAGTTGTTTATACAGGACTAACACGTTTTATGGTTGCAAAATCACTACTATTCTTATCCTAATCAATTTATCTTTTATGAGGTATCTTGGTTTGCTTAAGTGTTGTCTTGCAGGTCAAAAGTATCCAAATCTGTGGGAAAGTTTTGTCACCATCAAAAAGGGGGAGATTGTTGGAGAAAACTTCCCTATTAGTTTTGAAGTTGACAAAACGTTTACATCGATCTAGTCGAAGACTTGCGACTCTATCATCAAAGTCGAAGACCTTCAAACTCAAGATTTAAAATCTTCCCTCACCGATAGTTTCCGACCGATGAAGAAAAGTATTATCCGTTGAAGAAGACTTATCCAAATGCGAGTATATCTTTAAAGATTTGATTTGTATGGTTGAAGAAGATCTCACGGCTGGAGATAGCATCTCGAGATCTATTATTCGTATTGAAATTAATTCGAGTAATTAGATCTGTTGATTGGCGAAGTATACTTGGAAGGTTCTACTTATGGAAACCTAGATCCTAATTGTATGGGCGAGCAGGATTGGTGGGCTATCATCACATTCATTAAGTAACTCGAGATCTCCCTAATTGATTGTGGCATCCAAAAATTTAGACGATCCTCGGATACGTGACAGTCATGATCAATCGATGGGAGTATCACCGAACCGTGGCATTGATATCATCTATGGGCATTAATTCGTATTTGTTTATTGGATTGATATTATATGTCTAGCAATGGACCGATCAATCGTGCAACAAGAGAAAAACTTTGGACTATGAGTGAATAATATTTTTAGAATCGAAGGAATGGAATTCGGTTTTTCCTTGAGGATCATGTACATCTCTTCTTTGTGCAATTTGACAAGTAAGGAAAAGAAAATCTTGTCGCTTGATCGAATTCTTTTTTTTTTTTTCCTCCATGCAAGAACTTTGGTTATGCATTTGTACATGAAGCATTTGGGTTATGGAATATAATTTGATTTTTGGAAAAACAAAGTGCTTTATAATGGTACAAAACAATGGGCTTATATTTTAAAGTTTATGGGCCTTTTTAGTTTGGATCTTTTGGCCTCAAAGTTTTGGGCCCAAGCAGCCCATGGAGGCCCTAAAGCTGTCGACCGAAAGAAGAGGGGGAGAGAAGAAGAGAATTGACAGGGGGGGGAGGAAGATGCATGCCATTCTACACTTGTCCTTAACCATCTTCCACTTGTCCTTCCCATGCAAAACCTCATGATTACTAGCTAATTAAGAAATTAAAAAGGAAAAGAAAAGGGGGCGGAATGGTCGAGAAAGCAACCGAGGGGGAGAGAGTGATCGAGAGAGAGAGTGACCGAGGGGCAAAGGGAGAGAGAAAGTCCGAGAGAAAGAGAGAGTTGTGAGGGTGCTTTGGCGAGGGAAAGAAGGAGACCAGCCCCGCCGTGCCTACGCCTATTGCCGCCGTCAACACCGCCTAGCTTCGCCGTCGATCGAGCCGCGCCCAAAGTCTACAAGTCGCTATTTTGCTTGCTGTGTTTGCGTTGGTCTTAAGGCAAGTGAAGTCCATTGATCTACATTATGCTTGCTGTGGTTGTGTGTGAAGTGTAATAGATTTTGGAGATGCTTGAACTTTGATGCTGGATGTTGGAATTTCGAAAGGATAGAAGTAGTTCTTTAGGAATAGCAAACTGTTTCAAGGAAAACAGCCTGACCTTTTGCGACTCCGTGAATTTTGCACAATTATCCAGTTGAAATTTGACTTCGTGTCCTTGATGAAAGTTGTAGATGGAATCTTAAGGAGTAACATACTAAAATATGAGAAGAAACGGTCAAGTATTGATGGGTGAAACAATTTTACTTTGAAAATGTTAAATCTTTAAACTGTTACAGAGGGTTAGGGAGAGTTATAGTGATTATAGCTCTTGATCTACAATGAATTCGACTTAGAGTTCTTCACAAAACTTTTACCTCTAGGTCTTATCCACAACTTATCAAAATTTCAGAATTTTTATAGTTTATTTAGATATTTTAACGAAATTTTTGTTGAAACTGTGTAATAGTGATGTTTGAAGTTTTATGGCTGTGATGCACGGACCATTGCGATTCATACGAAGTTTTCTTGACTTGGTATTCTTCATAAAAACTTTTTCTCTAGATCTCATTTATAACATGTTAAATTTTTAGAATTTATTAAGATCGTTTACTAATTTTTTGAGAATTTCAATTAGTGGAGTGCATTTTGTTTTATCCGAAAACTGTTTTATTTCAAGAACAAATAAATTGCTCCATGAGTTGTGATGTCTTGGGTCATCATTTATATAGTGGATTCGGTGAAATTTAGCATATCATATGACATCAAAAATTGATAAGGTTTTATAAACTTATTGAAACTTTTGACACTATTGCATCAAGTGTTATTTTCAAAGTGAGACATATATGTATATATTATGATGTTGATGATACCGTCGGACGGCTGAGTCGACGATGCCTCGGGAGTTTAGAGATGCCCGGAGGTGTGTGCTGGAAGCCTCGTGATGCCCAGTGGGGTGCGAGATGCCCGGAGGTGTGTGCCAGAGGCCTCGCGATGCTAGGTTGGGTGCGAGAGCTCGGAGGGATGCAAACACTGGTCCCCGGGAAAATGAGATTTTTCAAATATAAAATGGGAAATAGATCATGCGCATGTGTGTGCATATGGCATGGTGCATAAATTGTCTATGAATTTGAGTTGGTAATATTTGGCATTGAAATTGTGGTTATTAAGGCATGGAATAAATCTTATGGAGATATATGCATGATTGCATAGATGGTATGCGCATTTCATATGAAATCTTGGTTGTCTTGCTTGTTGCATTATGTAGTTTGATGGTTCTTTTACTGCTGAGTGGCTGTACTCACCCTTTTTGGGGACTAACATTTCAGACTAAGAGATCTGCCTCTGTCGCTAGTCACCCCCGGTACTTTCTATGGCATACTGACTGATGTCGAGTGCGAGTATACAGAGCATCACCACCCCGAGATACGGGGGTTAGTTTTTTTTCGTGTGCGGGTTCTGGTTTTGTACGACGTTGGTTCACCCGCCGGCCCTGTCACTCAGGAGTTTCTGTCTGTGCATGTCCGCCATGATGGGATCATGCTAGGGATGCTGCTGCCGCCAGCTGACGGACCGGGCTGGGTGTGACTGAGTGCGATGGGTAGCTGATGAAGCTTTTTGGACTGCCGACACTGGATGATGGACCGTTGTACATGACTGCTGTGGAGTCGGGTACTTTTGGATATAGCCGAGCATAGAAAAGCCTTGGCCTTTTGATGTACCGACTCATGATGTCCATCAAATTATGTAAATAAAAGTCTTCGGCTCTAACTTTTATAAAATGTGTAGTTGGTGTGTATTGCATTATTTTGTTTGAGTATGGGATAGGGAGATTTTGAATATGCTTCTGCTATATGAACTGCGTTGGGACCGATTTAAATAATATAAACCCCCAAGACTTATGGACCCATTCTAATTCTATGGTATCGGAGTGACGTACTATTAGGTCAAGAGAAAGGTAAGCAAACTGTGGAGACCCTAACAGATCGAGGGCCGTTTTGGGGGTGCCACATTGATTTTGTCCCACGGGTTGATTGGAAGAACTCCTTTGGAAGGTGCTAACGGTTATGAAGGCATGGAGGAGTATATAAGGAAGACGCTAAAGTTATTTGAGTGTGTGCGCGATAGAAAAATTTCAAAGTCTGAAGCTCCTTGTTCTTTGCTGTTTCAATTGTTGAGCTCAAATTGTATTCAAAAGAGATATTACATACTTGTGAGACCTTAAGGAAGTGTAGCGAGTCTCTAAACTTGTGGAATCAGGACGTGAGACTGTAAAATCTCTTTTGGTTCTTAGTGAAACCCGGCCCAGTGGGCTGTCAGTGCTAGAGAGTGGACGTAGGCTTGGTCTAAGTCAAACCACTATAAACCTTGTGTTTCAATTCTCTTTCCCTTATATCTTTTCTTTAGTCCGTAACTTTATTTAACTGTTTATAAGTCTTTTACATCTTTAGTCTATTATTTTTAGAAGCTGATTTATTCTGCTTAAGTCTCGCAAAAACTTGATCACCTATTCACCCCCCTCTAGGTGCTCTTACTAGCCCTATCAGTATAGTCTAATAGGCTTTTACTTGCTGAGTGCTTGTACTAATCCCTTGTGGACCATATATTCCTGCGTCCTCCACGATGCTCTATGGCGTCCCCACCGATATCATGTGGGACCAAGTGGAGCAAGTCGACCCCGATTTTCTTGAGGTTACATTCATACGTACCACTGTCATCCTAACGGTGGATGCCGGTCTTCCATCAGGCCCTGTGCTAATGGGGTTCATCGCACCCTATGCTTGGGTCAATGGGCATACGGTGGGACCACTTCCACTCCCTGACAGTGACGGTGTTGGTGATAGTGGAGTAGAGTAGGAGGAGGGCCTGGGGAGCGAAGGCTGCATTTTTTACAAGACCAGGACGTGTTACGAAGACAGTCGTGTAAATCGACAGTAGGATGGTCGGAGTAGTGTTTTGGATATAGCCCGAAAAGGGAACATTTTGGCCTTAATGTACCGACCTAGGTCATCTAAAATATATAAATAAATAAAGTGCCTGGTTCTATATTTTCATGTGTATCGATTTAAGTTATAATGGAGTTATCGTTATACGCTTCCGCATAAAAATAATAGTAATAACCAGGGAACTTCGTGGCGACCCTAACGGGCCGAGGGTCGTCACAAATAATGCATGGTGTATTTAATGTGATTAACTCCTTTCTCTTCTAGTTCTCCTTCTTTCTTAAGCTCTCTCTCTCTCTCTCCCTCTAACTCCCCTTTTGGTTGAGACCCTCCTTTCCTCTCCTCTCTCTCTTTTTCCCTTTCTTTTTCCTCCCTTTCTCTTGCTCGTTCGTTGCCTATTGTCTGCCTAGTTGATGCTCATTGCCCGTTTGCGATTACATGCATGTTTGCTCATCTATCAAGTTGTTGTTGTCGTCGTCCTCATACCGCTGCTATGTTGTCGTCCTCTAGCCCCCATCGGTTGTCCCTCATCTCATCACGGTTCTCATAAGTAGATTTCTTAAATGTTGGCTAGGCTATTGCGTTGCGTAAGTCAGATTTAGATCCGTTTGTAGAGTCGTTAAAGCCATCCCAGGTTGAACAAACTTATGTGACTAATTTTGTATGGTTTGCTCATGATTTACTGCGACTATAAGACTCGGGAATGAGTGAGGAGTGAGCATGTGTTTGTCGAGGTTGTTTGGGTTGGCATGATTCATGGACATAATCTGTTTAAGCTTAGATTATTGCTTGGGCTAAGAAATTTACTGTGATTATTGCTTGTGGACCATTTATTATTGTTACATAGGTTTAATCCTCATGTTTGATTGCCTTGGTTGGTTGTATATGGTTATGTGATGTGGTTTATTGTATGTTATGACTATCGTGATTGAGTCATCCATCTATGTTGTTAGGAGATTTCATATTTAAGCATTATGGTTGCAATATGGATGTGGTCTTTGCATGTAGAAGTCCATAAGTCATAGTCAATCCTTGAGTTGAAATTGAACCTCCGAATCTAGAACAGTGTTGGTTCTTCAGTCACTCTTTTAGTTTGGCAATATTGAGGCGTATCGTTCTGTAATGACCCTAACTCCATCTCCAGGGTCATGAGCGACAAGGGTTATTTTCACAACATCCCAGACTTGTCGTCGTCCCGATTCTTTTTATCTTGTTATTATGCACATGTGGAAACGTGAACAAATAACTCTCCGGACAAACAACAGCTGGAAGACTGGAACATACATCACACAGAACATACTGATTTATGTTATAACAGTACTTTTACAAGCCCTTTCTCTATGAGCCCTCTTTTCTTTTTACATCACAATACAAGCTTTCCACATAGGCCAATGGAAATCTTATCTCCTCTAGCATGACTGCTACTCCCAAAACTAATGTAAGACTTCCATGCCTACAAGACTGAAAGATGAGTGGTGAGTTTTTGGGAAACTCGAAAAGTAAAATTCCTAGTTCTCTACTAAGAAAGCATTTCATCATCAAAATCTAGCAAGTACACTCGTAAACAGTGTCAATGGATGATCAATCGCAAGTCTATAGGCCAAGCTTCAGGTGGACGTGTGACGTCTTGAAATTCGAGCCCTTTAAGGGATAAATGAACGTAAATTTCGTTAATGCATTATTGGTTGATCTCACTCAGAATTGATCACTCCCGAGATACTAACCTTGAGGGGAAAGGCTAATGAGGATAGAACTCGTGCGACTAAAGAACTTGACCTAGGAAAACGACTTGACTGTGAGACTTGCGTGAGGACAATCCTATAGATAGGCAGGCCGATCTCAGGGACGACTAGAAGTCAATTTGCGGACAAAACATAATAGAACGACGGGTGATTCTATTTACTGTTATTGAGCCCACGAACGACCCTATGCCGATCCTCGGTAATCGTGTACTTTGAAATAACAATCTATCATTTCGCAATTTCGTGTAGTCAAGGACGTCCATGTGTCAAGATGTCTTGAATATAGTTTTGCACGAGTCGGTTACGCACGAATCCTCGAAGCCACCTATTAGTCTGAGTTGTACCAAAATGGCATTCTGGTGAAATTGACATGGCATAAGAATCCAAGATTGGACTTTAAATTCTCGGGAACGTCCGAGATGGACTTTAGACGATGCTACTTCGATCGCCGACAGTGCCAGTTAAGCTGAGTATTTGGAAAAATGACTTACGGACCGAGGAAACGAGTCCATGAGGACGTGGACCGGGCACGGCAGTGTGGGCCTCAGGCCTAAGGTGGGACAGCCACCGTGGTAGGCCCAAGGCAAGCAAGTGAGCCCATTGGGCCCAACCAACCATTTTACCTTTTGAGCCCATTATCTAGCGTTAAGTCATTTCGAGCCCAACTAATTCTCAAGCCCGATCCTATTCATTTCTTAGGCATGCCCTTCATTTTCAGCCCAATGGTAGATTGATAAATGTGCAAGGTGAAAATGACCATTTTGCCCCTAGATATTATGTGGATAAGTCAAAAGAAGTGTGAGAAGATGAGGTCATGTGCATGAGGACTTGAAGCAAGCTTTGAAGAGCCTTAATGAGGCCTTGATAGCAGCTCTCTCATCACTCTCTCTCCTCCTCTTCAGCCCCAAGAATTCGTAGGCCCCTCTCTCCCCTATATTCCTTCCCTTCCTTCTTCTTCTCTCGTAGACATTTCTCCAAAAACCTGAGTTGTTTGTTGGCTTCCCGTGCAAATCACTGCCCATGCCACCCACCACCGTGCTCGGGAGGCCCGGTCCGTATGCCCTACGGTGGCCATTCGCCGGACAAAGCCGCCGGCTGACTCGCCGGCTAGCTAGAAGCCAGTCGCTCCCCTGTCCGCCTGACCCTACTTTGTTCCGCCCAGTTTAGTGTTTTCCTCCTGTTTCCTCCTATTTCGACCCAACCTCCCCCTAGCCCAGCCACTGGGTAGTCCCCCTTGACCCCCAAGTGCCGCCGGTCGCCGGCCAGCCTCTCGTCGGAGCTCCAATCAACCCGGCCAACTCCTTTTCTGCCTATGCAGTTCGGTTTCTAGGAGTTGCAATGAGAGGCAGAGTTTGTTGCTGCTGTTTTGGCCTTGGGATTGCCTTAGATTGCTGTGGTCAAGGTCCCCGTGCGTTGCCTCCATCGTCATCGCCACGTTCATGTCTCCGGCCCGCTTAACGAGTGAGTGTAGCTCATAATCCATCGATTAGTGCCTAAACTTGCTTAGGATTGGTTTAGTTAGGGCTAATCCTGGTTTAGGAGGTTTAATTAAGTTATATTAGCCCTAAGATAGGTGGTTAGATAGATGGTTAAGATTAGTTTAGGTTAATTTTGCTTAATGTTGCTTAATTGTGGTTTATGTGTTATTAAGCATGTTTAGCCTTAATTAATTGATTGTTTGCCTTAATTAATGATTTGCTTAATTTCTGAATTTAATTTATTAATTATTTAATTATGGAATTTCACTATTCGTAGTGCACTGTTCACAAAATACTGTTCATGTTCACTGTTCATCCAGAAGAGAAAAATTGTCTAAATTCATGTGTTTTAATCTTATGAGGTGAATTGAATGTGTAAATGCATGGACATCTGCATGAATCATATGGTTTTCACAAAAAATGGGAAAATGATTTGTCCAAGGGACATTGGAAATAGACCGCTTTTATGGGAAAATGATTTGGGGTTGTATACGCAAGCATGTGTGCATTGACTAATACTAAAAAATAATAGTGAGTTGTGGCGGTATGCTTGCGTGATCACTAAGTGGAACCCGTTGCCCAACGGGAGTTTGGGCGCAATGCTCGATTTTATCGAATGCCCGGTGGGGGTTCGGATGTCGAGTCGCGGTTGAGGCCGGACTAATACTCCTTTGTGGAATGCCGTCTAGGCTGGGTTCTAGACGTTGTTACGCCCAACGGGGCGGGATGATGCCCGATTATTATCGGATGCCCGGCGGGGGTCCGGATGATCGCCGACTGGGAAGTTGGGCGTGGCTAATGGGTCATAATAACTGGAATGTGTCTGAGTCATTGAGATAGTTGCGCCTTATTATGGGGTGAAATTGTGTGGCACGGTATGGGACGCGTCATAACGATTTTATCTTATAATTGGGACCCGTGTGATTGATTGATATTTGTTATGTGGCGCACTAATGTGCAAGGGCGTATGAGAATCATGGCATCATTGGTTCTGGTTATGCATGAGTTGATCATATTGTTTATGGTACGCATGCATGAATCGATAATGTGCAGGGTATGGCATAACGAGTAAGGTTGCATGCGAAATGACTAATTGATTGTTGGTTAGCCCTAGTTATGTTATTTGTTGGTTGTTGGTTGTTAGTCGTTGGTTTGTTTGTGGGGTGGTTCTAGAGAGATACCTCAAGTTGAGTTGGCGTCCTAACCGAGGGCTTAGGGGGAGGACTCGCAGAGATTTTATCTCACTGGTTATTGTATAACCACTTTCAGATCCTTAGAATGGCGCTTCCACCAGTGAGATTCGAGAACCCTAAGGACTGGGATACTGTTGTGACACACCATCGCTTCCCAGGTCGGGCCCATCTTTACGAGAAGTATCTGTCCACCATCTGGGTGGATGAGGGTCAGGGTAGTGGATACCCCATCGGTTCTCGGCATGGTTCATTTGGGATGGCGATATGCTGATCGATCCCTTGCGAGGTTTTGATGGGCTGCCCGGTAGGGGCCTCGAGGATGCCGATTGGGATCCCATGGTGCTGGACCCTTCTGACGGTGCAGTGGAGAATCCCACCCCTGCTTCACCAGTGATCGACCCGTACACCTCCGACTCTAACTCGACGGAGTCTGAGTCCGTTAGATCTGAGTGACCGTAGTGCCGAACCCGATGGTTCTTTTTATGTATAGTTGGATTAGCCTAGCCTAGTTTCTTTTTGGTCCAGCTTAGAGGATGGATCGGCCCCTCTGTTGGGCTTATAGATCGGAAACGATCCTCCGTTGGTTAATCCAATATAAAAATGTATATACAAGTAGATTTTTTTTTTGCTGTTCATCTATCTATCCCTGTTTGGTTGCTTGATTGTCTATTTGATGGGGAGATGATTCATTTTCCGCTTACGTGTAATGAAAGATTAAAATGAATGGTCGTCAACGTGTCTTGGGACATCGTTTTCTATCAACCAAGGAAGGTGTTGTTGCGTGCCCGGGGTTCGAGGCGTGACAAGATACGTACTAAACGTAAGGGATATCACTTGGTGTGGTCGCCCTCGTTGAACAGAGGTGCTAGGTTAAAACCAACCTCGGTTCTTGGACAAGTATGAAGGAATCTGCTACACAAACATGTAAATGGCTAAGCTTTTGTTGTAAGGAAAGAATATGTTTGACGTTAGATGCATATATATAAAATTGTTTGTTAAGGGTTGGGAGATGTTTGTTACTGCTTCGCTTGCGCAATTCCATGACTGAAGAGATTGAGGGATGCCGCTCGCTTGAGGGTCAGGGCATGACATCCCCGCTTGGTTGGTATCAGAGCATGGTCAATACCTAGAGTGATAAGTTGTGTTTAGAATTTTGGGATAGTTAGTTAGGAAAATACCCAATGCTTGAGATTGTTGATTGTTTTCTCGAATAGCTTTTCTGGATTCCTAACTTTTGTGTTGGGATTGTAGAGTGAACTTTCATCTAGAGCCTTTGTTAGATGTGTCTATCTAGAGACGGTTTTATTATATAAAAGAAGAAGTGCCCCATGGACACTACCGGCGCCTTAGCTTGGTGGTATTGGGAATGAACGGGTCCGAGAGCGGCCAAGGTTCGATCCTCGAAAGCGGCAACGAGATTGCCTTGTAAATAGAATAAAAAGAATTTTGTGTCCTTGAGTTTTGTTAAAGGCTATTTGGGAATTGTGGTGAACACGTTAGATGAATAACCCAAAGATACCAAAAGAAATGACACAAGAGGTTTCCGTGGATAGGACAAAGAGTTTATGGGATGGTTTAAAACTGAACATTGGAAGCTAGTTGGTGCCCTTGAACCTGAAAGATAAGTAAGCCTAGGATAGTGCACTACTAGGATTGGTGACCTCTCGGGAAAGTGCCTATGTGCCAAAGGATAAAACCGTGAGGCTCAGTATGGGACAAGCCAAAACGAACAATATCTTTGTGAGTTAGTCCCTATTGAAACAGGACCCCTCCAGTAGATGTGTAGCTCAGGAATGAACCAGGTGAAAACTGGTGGGCTTGTAATGACCCGATCCGATGAGGCCGGGGAGTGGTCGCCGGGGTTAAAGGGCCTAAACAAAGAACGGCTCCTAGCAGGCTTCTAGGATGGTGAAGGGGGCAAGAATGAACCGAACTATGCACCAAATAGGGGGGCAGTGTTTTTGGGATAATTTTATTAGAGTGGCATAGCAAAAGTATGGGCAAGCTTGTAGAACTTCGGTTTATTGAAATGAGGACCACTAGCTAGAGTTATACTTACTATTTTGCCTATGTATGACTTTGATGTCATAATTGAAAAGGATTGGCGCAAGAATCAACGAGCTGTATTGGATTGTTGCTTGGCTCAAGGAGCATCTTGCTATAAAGAATTGTTGCCGTAGAGTAATCCAGTTTAAACAGTTGAGTCACTCTAGTTGTGTGTTTATGGGAAACAAATTAGGACCTTTGATTCCTTTGATTTCGTCACTTGAGGTGACCCGACTGTTGGATGAGGGTTGCCAAGGTTATCTAACAACGATAGTTAATTCGTTGGTTAAGGAATTAAGGAATGGACTCTACTTGAAGGAGTACGGGATTTGGATTTCAAATTTGAGGTAAGCCACCTCTCGAGTCTTTTAGTGACCCTTAGAATTGAACCTAAAGAGTAGGCAAGGATTAAAGAATTGCAACCAATGGATCCTACAATTCAAAAGATTCTGTAAAGGGATGCAGAAAAGAGAAAGCCTAACTTTCAAGTGACCGACGACGGAATATTAAAATTCTGTGGACGTCTGTGTGCCAAACAATGTAGAACTCAAGGAAAAGATTCTGTCGGAAGCTTATCGAAGTTGATGTAGCCAAGCACGTAGCCAAGTACTTGACGTGTCGGCAAGTGAAGGCATAACATTGCAAACCTAGTGGACTACTGCAACCACTTGAAATTTCAGAATGGAAGTGGGAGCATATCATGATGGATTTCGTGATGGGAATATGAAGGAGTCAAAACGGTAATAACTCTATCCGGGTTGTAGTAGATAGACTTGGATGACAAAAATGTTGTATGTGGAAAGACTGGTGCAGATATAGTATAGAAAAGAGCAAGTGCTTCGAACCAAGACAATCCCTTTAGTTGAGGTGATCTGGCAACATCACAGAACAAAGGGACCAACTTGGGAAAATGAAGAAATAATGAGGTGTCACGACCCTAACTCCATCTCTAGGGTCACAAGTGATAGGGGGTTATTTTTGCGACGTCCCAGGCACATCGTCGTCCCGTTCTTTTTATCTTTTTCAATAAGTACATGCAGAAGTGTTACAAACAACACCCAGACAACAATAAGCAACCAGGGAAACAACCACTTGCAAATATACAATTATATCAGTTACATTTACAAGCCCTTCTATCACAGGCCGTTATATTTACAACCACTACATTTTCTACACTCCAAAGGCCGAGTAAACCTTAGCTCCTCTAGCAAGATTGAGTTGTGAGAGACCTCAATAACTACAATTTTGAAAAACAACGGGGTGAGTCATAGACTCAGCAAGTAAAACCCACTAATTTCCAAGTAGGAGGATGCCCCATCTATCAATAAGCATATAACTCATCCAAAACATTAGTTGATGACAGATCAATAGCAAAACAAAAGCTTTGTCTTGGATGAAACATGAGGAATCCTCAATCAACGGTATGCAAGCATAAACCAATATTCACCCACAACATGAGGAACTCACACCTCACTCAATATTATACAAGCATAAACAAGATCCATTCCATAGTACGAGGAACTCACGCCTAACTCATATGCAATCATAACCAAAAATCTATTTCATAATAAGAGGCACTCATGCACACGAGATTCATTTATTAACAGTCAAAATCCATCAACTCTTTTAGAATCCACCGAGCATCAGAACTTAATCAGGTAATGTTCCCTAATCGAAGGGTGATGGCTAGAATTATCACAACATCCCATCTTTCTAATGAGGCATCCCATTGGTGTGGGGGTATCTCGTTCTTATTAACGAGGCATCCCGTTGGTGTGGGGGCATCGTCGCTGAATTCATCAGTCGACGGCATAAATTAGTCTATCGTGTGTCCATGCATCAAGCATCACAATCTAGTTCTTATTTTTGCTTTTAGTTCAAGGGCCTGAAGGCGTACCATGCACAAATGTGTGAAATGACTTACCGAAACCGAGACGTTAAGCATGTCGAGCACGAATCAAGGATCGTGACTTGATCCGACACGTTTGGGCACCGATCTAGTACCCAACTTGGCTCGGGAATGACATATCTCGATATCGCACTGAGACCATGATAGGACCGGTCCATCGTGACATATTCACCGACCTAGTACCAGACTTGGCTCGGGAACGATACTCTTCAATATCGCACCGAGACCATGCAAGGACTGGCCCGTCGTGATATGTTCATGGATCTTGTACCAAAGCTGGCTCGGGAACGATATGCCTTGATATCGCACCAAGACTAAGAAAGGACTGATCCGTCGTGATCCCGCGTACATCAAGGCTGACAAAACCCTTTTTCGGAACTCGGGACGTGAACTAGAACATGCACTTGTGAAAGCAATTGGAAATAGTTTAGTAAGGAAATAGCAAGCTTTCTCAAAAACATTTTTCAAGTAGGTTTGTATCAAAGCAAAAATCAAAACATATTAAATAAATACACAAACTGAGCTTCTTCCAAGCAACTCAAGCCAAAGCACGAGCCAAAGCTCATCAAACAAGCATCGAACTCAATCAAGTTCAGTTAAGGACTTGTCACACGCTCGGAATAACGTAACACAATGTCCTAGCCAAATATTAGTAAGTTTTACTTACCACACTTCAAAGAACAGCCTAGGTGACCGAGCAATATGCATGCGAGCAAACGGGCAAGAGGGGCACGGCCACAAGAAAGAGAGAGAGAGTGACGGTCAGCGTGAGGTTGAGAGAGTGAAGAAGGAAGATGGGGTGGTGTGTTGTGGGAATGAGGGAGGAATGCCCTTCCCCTATTTATAGACACTCCTAACTTGTTCTCCAAGCCTTATAATTCAAGACTTCCTCTCTAAGTCAAGAATCATTAAATGTAAGGTAACTTGGTCACTAAGTCTCAAGGTAGGATAGGGCTTTAGCTTGGTAGCTTGGGACACCTCAACATGGCATTTAAAGACTTGAGTCCAAGCTTGGGCGTGACTCACACCTCTTGAGTGAGAAAAACAGTTTTGAACAATTTCTGAAATTAGTGTCTTTAACTTATCAAACGGAATCGAAAGGTTATGATATTTTAATATGTTATAGAGAAGACCTCAAATAACATTTTTCATTAAGGAAGTCAAGTCAAATTCGTGTTGTGGAAATAGCAGCAAATCATTGAACACAACCTAATAATCTGCCCGTCAAGTAGATTCAACGGTCAGAGAGAGAGAGAGAGAGATTCATTTCAAAATCCAAATATTCACAAAAATATTTGAAATTTCTATATGTTGTAGAAATGGATGTCCTTTAAAACTTTCATGAGGAAGCATGGTTAAATTTGAAAGGAAAAAGTTTATAAAAATTCGAGAAGGCAACCTGGTCACCGCTTTCACTACATGGGACATGTTCTAGATGGTGAATGATTGGGCCTTCGTACCTACCATTTCACCTCATAAAAATATGAAATTTAATTATGTTTTAAATAGAGATGTGTAGAACAAATTTCATGAAGGAAGTTTCATTAAATTCGCACCAAAAAAAATCTATGTAAAATTGGCAAATAGTGGAGGTCTAGAAATTTCGAAAATCAAAGGTGGCAACCTTAGTTGGGAAAAGGAGGCGTCCCACTTGGTCAAGAAGTATTAATCGTTGGGCATCCTTATCTTCCAAGTTTCCAACTAGGTCCTAGGTTAGCTTGGACACTTCATCCTCCTTCATTTAATGAAGAGATTCTAGAATTCTCTTTTATTTTATCCTTTCCTTCCTCAAGAAGGCGGGCTAGAGAATTCTATCATCCAAGTTGATTCTGGGGCTGAGGAAGGGATCATTAGGTACATCTCAAAAAACCAAATCACATACACCTGAGGTTTGGCCATTATGTTCCATATTCGCCCAAACTGTTCCTTTGGACGGTCGATTGGCCAATAGGGTCAATTGTCCTTCGATCGGTTCTAGGCCAATCCTATGGCTACCCATGATTTAGCACTAATCCAAGGCACTCATGGACCTTAGAATTAGTGACAGAATAGCCAGGTTTATCCCTGGGCTCATTCTGATCGGCACCCGATCCACTAGTAGGGTTCATGGTCGGTGCCTTACCAATCCATGATCGGACATCATCGATTCGAGATTCTGTTCCGATCACTAAGAATTAAATAGGGAATAATGCATTTTTGGTTGGAAGATGGTTGCATTTGACCAATTCGGATCGTCCGTGTATCGGTGCATAACCAGGGGGAATCACCCACTACCAGAAACTGTGACCGGTCGAATCGACCCATGATCATCTGCCAATCTAAAATCATCCCATGTGATATCTGAATTTCACTGGACTTCGAGTCCGTAACGGTCGTGGCAAGTCAACAAATTTGTCGTCGGACTACGCCGTCAGCATTACTTGGGTATGCCGTTTCATTATCATCATTGCCATATCGAGACGTCACGTATTGTCACGTTCTCGCGATAGCATTCCATCTAGAAACTTCTTCACGCAACGCCACTTGCGAGACTAACATCTCCCGCATTTGTACTTTAACAAGTGAGCTTTCCATGCAAGCACCCGACGTCTCCAGATACACACCCATTCGATGACCAACAAGATGGGATCTTACCATGCATGAAGGGCCATGCAATCACGCTAACCATTTCTCCTCCATGCGACACATTAAGACATACGTGCATGGAATGGTCCCTTTGTTGGCTGATGATCCAGATGAGTTGACTCACGTAGTCAACTAGTAAAAGCTACGTTCGCAGCCCATGCATGCGGAAATGAAGACCTTGACCTTCGCTACAGCTGTAATGTGCATGAGAGGGGGGGCGCAAGTGGTGGAAGAAAATGCTGGCTGAGGGACACGGTTTAACCCATTTGTTCTTCCCTCAAGCGGCCACGAGAAGGTAGAAGGGTTGACTAATCGATCAACTACATTGAGGCCTTCTTCGGTGACACATTCGCCCACGCGTCATCCGTTGAAGCCCATGCATCCCCTGAGCGTCGACCACCAAAACCATTGCAGCAATTGAGAAAGAATACTTCTCTTTCCCCCGGCATTCCACCACCATCGAACCTCTCCTTAGTCCAAATCCAGAAAATTTCCAGTCCAAATCCAGGCGCCATCTCGCTCAAGCCCGGCTGCCGATCACCGCCGCTGACTGCACAAAAGCGTCACCGGTCTCCTCAACCGTGCTCGCGGTTGCAATTCACGATCCGTTTGCAGTCAACGCCACCAATTCAAAGGCAAGTTAATATCTACTAACCTATACGACGTAGATTCCGTCGTCGTTTGATGAAATGGATCCCGTGAATTGACACTATTTTAGAATACATGTGCCGAGTTGTGAACTTGGAAGCTGTCAAGCTAATTTTCAACTATACGAGGAAGGATTTCGCAGTGTTAGGATTGAGTGTGAAATTGAGACCTATGTACGTACTAATCCTTGATGTTTTCAAAACTTTGAAACTTTACATGAAAATTGTTTATAAAATCTCAAGATCGGGACCAAGATTTTGACTCGCCGATACGCCAATTTCGATATTTGCTCACGGCTTTGATAACAAAAGAAAAACTTATACCATGATTGCATAAATATTTCAAGTTTTGAAACACGAAAAACCTTTCATTTTTATACTCGTGAATTTCAGAAAAATGATCGGGTATGGAAGGGTACAATTTAAATCTCGATCCATCCTGGTATTTGAATTCTAGATTTCATGAAAAGTTTGGTTGTCACGCGTTTGACATATCTCCAAGATTTCGTTTTATTGTGGCTTGAATCATGATTTGGATTTAGAAATCAAAGCAGTTTCTGGTATTAGCATTGTGAATGTATTGGTTTTCGACTTGTTAGACTACTACACCATGGTATGTTAATATTGATGCCGTCGGACCCACAGGGACAACGATGCCCAGGTGTCGAGTTGCACGGAGGATCGTGATGGCGATGCCTCTGGATGCCTGTGAGACACCATTGACATGGTGAGCCCCGAGAGGTTCCCGGAAGGCGGGATGCTTGGCGGCGTGTGACGTAACATGTACCAGATGCCTAGGCACATCATTGACATGGTGAGCCACAGAGGTTCCTCGTGATGCCAGGTGGGGTGCGAGATGCTTGGAGGTGTGACGTAACATGCTCTGGATGCCTGGTGACTGAAATATGGAACTGGAGGCCTTCGTGATGCCAGGTAGGGTGCGATATGTCTGGAGAGATGCAAACTCTGGTCCTCCAGAAGATGGTGGTAGTGAGTCGTGATAAACTGAGTTTTAAACATCTACATGTTTTATTGGATTGTGTTGTTTCGGATTCTTTTGAACTTATGCACACTCATTGCTTTGCCCGTGTGCTCTATTTGGATTGCATGGAAGCAGATGATGATAGTTTTACGTAATATAGTTTAGTAGAAATTTAAGCTGGCGAGTAGTCGTACTCACCCCTCGTGGCTCGTGGGGCTAACATATTACGAGAAAATGGCCGCTGCTTCTTGCTGCGTCTTCGGTAACTTCTATGACATTCTTGTCGATCTGCGATGGGAACAATCGGATCATCCTAACCCTGATCTGATAGGACTCACTTTCATCCGGATAAGGGTGATACTGACGATTGACACCGCCCTCCCCTCAGGTCCTATGTATCGGGGAGTTTGTGGTCCTGTATGTCCGGAGGGATGGACGTACCATGGGACCCTTACTGCCGCCACCAGAGGACAATAATGTAGGCTCAAGTGGGATAGAGTAGTGGAGGACGAGAAGACAGCGGTGAATTTTTGGATACCGGCACTTGAAGACGAGATGGCGTTGTAGATGACTAAAGGAAAAGTCGGTCATTTTTTGGATATAGCCAATATAGAAAACTTTGGCTTTTGATGTATCGACAAATATCATCTAACAAAATATATGTAAATAAAGAGTGCCTGGTTGATATCTGTGTATGTATCTAGTGTGCATCATTTCAAAGTTTAGGAAAGGAGTTGATGGATGCTGCACGCGATAAAATTGCGCGAGAGACCAATGAAAAAGCGTGATAGACCCCCAAACTTGTGGATTCGCGAGAAATCTATTGGTATAAGAATAAAGGACATCCGGATGAGGAAAGAAGTGTGGCGACCCTAACGGATCGGGGGCCGTCAGGGGGCGTCACATCACGTGACCAATTCTCATGATCAAAAAGTCATCTTATGAGCTGGTGATCCTATCCTATCGGAATGGTTGGTAGAAAATTCATGGTTGACACCTTGACCAATTCATGAACGGTCGGTCGGTCGGTCAGTCGTGATTGATCTGTGATTCCTTGCCAATCGAACCGATTGATCCATGGCCAATGGCCCACGATCGATCCTTTTAGGACATTATGGCTGACCTTACGAGGCCGAAATTGAGGATGTTACAATTCTCCCCCCTAAAAAAAAAAATTCGTCCCTGAAATTTTAAATGCATACCTGATCATCCAAAAGATGGGGGTACTAGCGCTTCATAACTTCCTCACTTTCCCATGCTGCACTTTCCATCCTATGATGTTTCCATAGGATCTTAACTATGGAAATGACTTTATTGCACAAGACTTGCTCTTTTTGATCCACGATCTGCACCGGCTCTTCAACAGACGACACTCGGTCATCTACTTTGATCTCTTTGAAGTTCAGCATATGTGCCGGATCGGGCTCATATTTTCTCAACATCGATATGTGAAACGCATCGTGTAGGAGAAAGTCTCGGCGATAAAGCCAGCCAGTGGGCTCATATTTCAAAGGTCTTATGTACCTTGGACTTAGCCTCCTTTCGTCTTTCCGCTCCACACTCTAATTATTATTCCTTCAAATGGTAAACAACCAACATGACTAGTTCTATTGTTTCCTCTCGTGGTCACACGATCCACGAGTACTCATGTAACAAACCCATAAAACAACTATAGAAATTCTAAGGGAACTTTTCTATACCACAATAACAAGTTAGTAATCACGACCTACCGTCAGAAAGTCAATCAAGCAATCACATGCATGAGGTGTTTTCCTAGCTAACTATCCCATATCCCAACGCACCTTATCACTCTAGACAATAACCCCGCTCTAATACCAAAACTGTCACGACCCCAACTCCATCTTCAGGGTAACAAGCAATGAGGGGTTATTTTTGTGACGTCCTAGGCACATCGCGGTCCTGTTCTTTTTATCTTTTTATTAAGTACATGCGGAAGTGTTACAAACAACACCCAGACAACAATAAGCAACCAGGAAAACAACCACTTGCAAATATACAATTATATTAGTCACATTTACAAGCCATTCTATCATTGGCCGTTATATTTACAACCATTACATTTTCTACACTCCAAAGGCAAGGTAAACCTTAGCTCTTCTAGGAAGACTGCAACTCTAACACTAGTGGGAGACCTCAATGCCTACAATTCTGAAAAACAATGGGGTGAGTCGTAGACTCAGCAAGTAAAACCCACTAATTCCGGGTAGGACAATTCCTCACCAATCAACAAGCACATAACTCATCCAAAACATTAGTCAATGATAGATCAATAGCAAAACAAAAGCTTTGTCTTGGATGAAACATGAGGAATCCTCAATCAACAGTATGCAAGCATAAACCAATATTCACCCACAACATGAGGAACTCACGCCTCACTCAATATAATACAAGCATAAACAAGATACATTTCATATTACGAGGAACTCACGCCTAACTCATATGCAAGCATAACCAAAAATCTATATGATAATGTGAGGCACTCATGCACACAAGATTCATTTATTAACAGTCGAAATCCATCAACTCTTCCGAAATACACCGGGCATCCGAACTTAATTGGGCAACGTTTCCTAATCAAAGGGTGATGGCTAGAATTATCACAACATCCCATCCTTTTGATGAGGCATCCCGTTAGCATGGGGGCATCCCAATGGCGAGGGGGCATCGTTGCCAAATTCATCGGTCGACAGCATAAATTAGTCCATCATGTGTCCATGCATCAAGCATCACAATCAAGTTCTTATCTTTGCTTTTAGTTCAAGGGCCCAAAGGCATGCCATGCACAAGTGTGTGAAATGATTTACTGAAACCGAGACGTTAAGCATGCCGAGCACGAATCAAGGATCGCGACTTAATCCGACACGTTTGGGCACTGATCTAGTACCCAACTTGGCTTGGGAACAAAATACCTCGATAACGCACCGAGACCATGATAGGACCAACCCGTCGTGACATGTTCACTAACCTAGTACCAGACTTAGCTTAGGAACGATACGCCTTAATAGCGCACTTTGAGACCATGAAAGGACTGGCCCGTCGTGATATGTTCACCGACCTAGTACCAAAGTTGGCTCAGGAACGATATGCCTTGATATCGCACCAAGACTAAGACAGGACCGATCAGTCATGATCCCACGTACGTCAAGGCCAACAAAACATAACCGAATCTCAAGCAACGACAAGTCAATCAACTTCAGTCAAGGACTCGTCACACGCTCGGAATAGCGTAACACAACGTCCTAGCCAAATATTAGTAAGTTCTACTTACCACACTTCAAGGAACGCCCTAGGTGACCGAGCAACGTGCAGGTGAACAAACGGGCAAGAGGGGAGCGGCCACAAGAAAGAGAGAGATAGTGATAGTGAGGGTGAGGTTGGGCGAGTGAAGAAGGAAGAGGGGGTGTTGTGTTGTGGGAATGAGGGAGGAATGCCCTTCCCTATTTATAGACACTCCTAACTTGTTCTCCAAGCCTTAAAAGTCAAGACTTCCTCTCTAAGTCAAGAATCATTAAATGTAAGGTAACTTGGTCACTAAGTCTCAAGCTAGGATAGGGCTTTAGCTTGGTAGCTTGGGACACCTCAACATGGCATTTAAAGACTTAAGTCCAAGCTTGGGCATGACTCACACCTCCTGAGTAAGAAAAACAGTTTTGAACAATTTCTGAAATTAGTGTCTTTAACTTATCAAACGCAATCAAAAGGTTAGGATATTTTAATATGTTATAGAGAAGATCTCAAATAAAATTTTTAATTAAGGAAGTCAAGTCAAATTCGTGCTGTGGAAGGGGCAGAAAATCATTAAACACAACCCAATAATCTGCCCGTCAAGCAGATTCAACGGTCAGAGAGAGACTCACTTCAAAATTCAAATCTTCACAAAACTCTTTGAAATTTCTATATGTTGTAGAAATGGATGTCCTTTAAAAATTTCATGAAGGAAGCATGGTTAAATTTGAAAGGGAAAAGTTTATAAAAATTCGAGAAGGCAACCTGGTCACAGTTTTCACTACACGGGACAGGTTCCAAATGGTGAATGATTGGGCCTTCATACCTTCTATTTCACCTCATAAAAATATGAAATTTAAGTATGTTTTAGATCAAGATTTTTAGAACAATTTTCATGATGGAAGTTTTATTAAATTCGCACCACAAAAATCTGTGTAATATTGGCAAATAGCGGAGGTCCAGAAATTTCGAAAAATCAATGGTGGCAACCTTAGTTGGGAAAAGGAGGTGTCCCACTTGGTCAAGAAGTATTAATTGTTGGGCATCCTTATCTTCCAAGTTTCCAACTAGGTCTTAGGTTAGCTTGGACACTTCATCCTCCTTCATTTAATGAAGAGATTCTAGAATTCTCTTTTGCTTTATCATTTCCTTCCTCAAGAAGGCGGTCTTCCTTCCTCAAGAAGGTTGTTTTCCTTCCTCAAGAAAGGGGGCTAGAGAATTCTATTGTCCAAGTTGATTCCGGGACCAAGGAAGGGATCATTAGGCACACCTCAAAAAACTGAATCACGTACACCCGAGGTTCAGCCATTACGTTTCATATCGCCCAAACCGTTGCTTTGGACAGTCTGTCGGCCAATAGGGTCGATTGTCCTTCAATTGGTTCGAGGCCATTCCTAAGGATACGCATGGCTTAGCACTAAGTCAAGGCACTTATGGACCTTAAAATTAGTGACGGAATAGCCGGGCCTATCCCTAGGCTCATTCCGATCGGCACCCAATCCACCGGTAGGGTTCTTGGTCGGTGCCTTACCAATCCATGATCGGACATCACCAATTTGAGATTCCGTTTCTATCACTAAGAATTAAATAGGGAGTGATGCATTTTTGGTCAGAAGACAATTGCATTTGATCAATTCAGATTTTCCGTGTATCAGTGCATAACCGGGCGGAATCACCTACTACCAGAAACTACGACCGATCGAATCGACCCATGACCATCTGCAAAGCCAAAATCATCCCATGACTAATTCTCATGATCAAAAAGTCATCTTATGAGCTGGTGATCCTATCCCATCAATATGGTTGGTAGAAAATTCATGGCCGACACCTCGACCAATTCATGAACAGTCGGTTGGTCAATTGGTCAGTCGTGATCAATCCGTGATTCCTTACCGATTCAACCGATCAATCCATGGCCAATGGCCCATGATCGATCCTTTTAGGAAATTATGGCCAATTCTTACTGGGCCGGAATTGAGGATGTTACATGAGGTGTCAACCTTCCCATCTTTTTGACAAATCTTGTATAATTTAAATTTCAAGGACGAAATTTCTTTCAGTGGGGAAGAGTTGTGACATCCTCAAAATTCGACCCTATCTAGCATACAATAAGGGGTTTACTGCTATCAATGCACAATTAGTAGAATTAGACTGTGAATTGGTTTATGAGCTATTCAAGAGTGTTAAAATTATTGGGAAAGGCAATTTAGGATTTTGATGTGCACGACCATGGATTGACAATTCACCCATAAGGATCGATGAGGGAGAAACTTAAGCCGTTTCAAATCGATCTAAGAACGGTTATAGATCTATTCGATAATAGTATATAATCGGATTGCGGGTGATTCCGTACGATTACTATATTAATTACAAACGACCCTAAACCAATTCCAAATGATCATGTATTTTGAAATGAGCAATTGACCCCTCATGATTACATGACAACCAAAGATCATCCATGAATTGAAAATGGCTTAGACGTGGATTGATATCAAATCAACCACGGGTCGAACTCACGAAGCTCCTAAAGGCCGCTTGTTGGTTTTATAGGGGATTAAGAGACAACCATTGGACATTATTTAATCAAATTCCTTATTTATCGGTAAACCCTGAATTTGGATAAGTGGAATTGGGCTAGAAATTGGAAGCCCAAAAGGGGCCCACGAATTTCGAAAGGCCCAATGGGCCACATTCCCTCTAAATTTCGTCCACAAGGGCCCAAATAGATGGCGATTACAGCTTTGCCCTTTAAGGTCCATTAAGCTTGTTTAGGCCCAAATTGGATTAATTAAGCCCAAGCCCAAGTTTGTTAAGCCCAAGGACAAGCCCATTAAGATAGTTGAGCCATTTTGGACCTGGCCCATGTGCATGAACAGTAACCTACGTGAATAGTGCCCCGTGAACAGTAACCTAGCACCTATAAGGCTTTGACTTTTGTGGCAAGATGGAGGATAGGATTTATTCTTGCTCCCCAAGTTGGAATGGAGGCCCAAGATGTGTTCTTGCTCCCCAAGTTAGGACAATAAGTCAAAGGACATTAAATGGCCAACTTCTTCCCCAAGTTTTCCTCTTTTTCCATCATTTCTCTCACTTTCTCTCTCTACCCCTCATTTAGATGAATTTCCTTCGTCACTCTTCCTCATCTCATACCCCTTAGTTGTGGTGGCCGCAAGCCACCGTCCACTGTTCAGCTCGCCGGGCTACCCTTGCCGTGAGATCTCGCCGTGCCGTCATTCCCATGTGTTGGCTGTGAGTCCCAAGCCATTGTCGGACCTCCCTCAAGTCGTGTGCTACTGTTCCTTGGCTGTTCTAGCCTTGCCGTGGGCTACCGACCGTTGATCTTCCTCCGCCATGCCTTGTGGAGCCTCACCGAGAGCCGCCACCATGCTATGAGCCTTGCCGCCGCTTGCCGTGGCCTAGTTTTGGAAGTGAGTAGCTTCCTAACCCTTGATTAGGGTGGTAATTGTGCTAAGGAGTAGAGTTAGGATTGGTTTATGGTTAATGGTGATTAGATTAGGTGATAAGTGGATTAAAGTGATAAGTAGTGATGATAAGCTATCACGATAGGTGATAATTGGATGCGTTAGGATGGTTATATGTGATAATCTATCATGATAGGCGATTGTTAGATGTGATAAGTTATCGTGATAGACTATCATTAGAAGTGATAAGTTATCGTAATGGGCTATTGTTAGATGCGATAACCTATCATGATAGGTTATAATCAAATGTGATGAGCGATAGTTATAAGTTATCATTGGATACGATAACCTATCTTAATTTTGATTAGTGCGTATTATGTTTTTGGCTCTTAATGTGATATGTATTTACTAAAGCCTAATTTTAAAGATAGTAGATGCTTATGCAATCCCTTATTTTGGAAATGATAAGTATTCTTTATGTTGTGAATTCTAAAGTGTATATCCTTGTTGAATGCTAGTTTTAAAGATGATATATGCTTATGCAATTCCAAAGTTGAAAAGGGTAAGCATTCATAGCATTCTATAATTATAAGTAATGAAAGACTATTTTGAAAGGTAATATACTAAGGTTGTTCGATATGATATTGTCATTGGAAGTGACTTGTGATGTTATTGGATGTGCTTGCTCTATGTGATGTTCTTTGGTATTAATGGAAATGTTTTATATGTGTTCATTAGAATTAGTCTTTACATATATGTTCATTGTTCATGGTCAATGCGTGAGAACACTCTGAGCCTCCGAAACGGGATATACAATGGTTCTTGGACGTGCGTGGAAGCATGCCAGGTCAAGTGTCTCTCTTGGATCGGCGATAGTGTGGCGTATCCTTCCTGAACCAAGTTTGGTGCTAAATCGGTGATCATGTCACGATAGGTCAGTCCTTCTTGGCCTCGGTGCGATATTGAGACATATCGTTTCTGAGCTAAGTTTGGTACTTGGCCGGTGGTCATGTCACAAAAAATTGGTTCTTTCTTGGTCTCGGTGTGATTTCAAGGCATATTGTTTCCGATTCAAATTGGACTTAGGCCGGTGCTCAACGTATCGTGTCAAACCACGAACTCTTGTTTTGTGCTCGACATATATTATTGATGTCGTTTCAATAGATCATGAGACACACTCTGCCTAGCATGCCATTAAGGCATTCATACTTGGCTAATGAGAAAGAAAACAATGGACTTGAGTGATGGTATGCTCATGTAATCACCTAAAGACCCTGATGCGTTTACGCAGGGTAGTGAACCCATCCTGATGCGTTTACGCGGGACGATGCCCGATTAAGTTTGGATGCCCCCAAGTCAACGGGATGCCATTCATGGATGGATTTCGAACGATGCTCCTTACGGGAATGCTGTCTTGATGCATTTACGCAAGACATTGTCGTACTCGATGGGGCGAGACGATGCCAGTTACGCCGAATGGTGATAACCTTCGGGTTGGCCTTGGGCCCTAAGCGGCTGTAATAATTTGGACATATTTGTGTGGAAAGTGCATGAGATTTGTTTGTGATCAGGTCTAGATTATTGCATGGCATGAGCGTATGACTATACTATATTGGCCAACATAGTCTCAAGGATAATATGGTAGAATGGGATGCCATGATATTCTTGAGACGTCAACATGTGTAAAGTGCATGAATGCTGAATGCATATGATAAGAATAATGCCATTGTCTGCATATGTGTAGCATGGATATATAAGAGTTACATGAGAAAAGTGCATGAATTAAATGTCATTTCAGTGACTTATGTGGCACATGCATGCTTTGATCGACCCTGTTTATATATTAAGAGACATGAGGAAGTCCTGCAGGTCGATATTTGAGTCAAAAAGGCAAGGATAAGGTTGTGGATTTGTACATCTTTGATTAGGACTTGTGAGATTTAAGTTGTTGCATTGTGCATGGAATTATTGTTATCCATGCCTAGATTATTAAATTGTGAATGTCATATGCTTAATGGAATGGTGCACTCATGTAGTGATTATTATACTATAATTGGACACGTGATAGAGTGTCGCATGTTGAGTGGCCTAATTCTTGTTAATAGATAATGCAAAGCAAATGCCTTGTTATTGATCTGCCATCGATAGATAAGTTGCATGTTTAGGGCGTCTCCGAGGCGAAGAACCCTCCTACGCAAGGTTTAAGGAGTTTGCTCGCTGAGTTTATCTCATTCCTCGTTGTTTAACTTTTTCAGGCCCTAATCATGGCTATTTGAGCTCGACCCAAAGTAATTTGAGGTCGACGTGTACTAGACGCGTAGGGGATATCACTTAGTGTGGTCGCCCTCGTAGAATAGAGGTGCTAGGTTAAAACCAACCCCGGTTCTTGGACAAGTATGAAGGAATCCGCTACGCGGACGTGTAAATGGCTAAGCTTTTGTTGTAAGGAACGAATATGTTTGATGTTAGATGCATATATATAAAACTATGTTCCGATGTATGCCTTTTACTATCCCTATTGTTTGTTAATGGTTAGGAGATGTTTGTTCTGCTTCCGCTTGCGTATAATCAAAAGGTAAAAAGAATGGGTCAGCAACGCGTCTAGGATGTTGCAATTCCATGACTAAAGAGATCGAGGATGCCACGTGCTCGAGGGTCAGGGCGTGATAGCGGGAGTCAATTGAGTCTAACCACGATCGATTACCTTATTTGGCTAGAGGTTCAGGCCCAAGCCATGATCGGATAAAGCCGAATGCAACTAGGCTTAACTGGTGAAACTAAGTTCAAACTTCTCTTTTACCCGGTTTGGGTTTGACCTAAGCTAGTAATCAAACATCACGGTTCAAGCCATGATTCTAGTTTCGTGGTCAACATAGTTTATTGACGCATTTGGGACTAGTCATGAGTTACACATTGCTTGGCACACCCTTAGGGCATTCATACTTGGACTAATATGAAAGATAAAACCGGTTGCTTCTGTGCTTGATTCGTATGGTCACATGAAAGATTCCATTACCGAGGTTTCAGGAGACGGTGTCACCACTAAGAGACATTGGTGGTTGGCGCTCGAAGGATTTTAGATGTTTGTGGGAGTGTTATATCGAAATAACGCCCAATGAAGGCTCAATTCCATGCTCGATGGGGAAGATGATTGTCTTAGAGGTTTTCGGAAGAGGCGGAGGGTTTCGACTATGTGTGATTAATAACTGGACTAGAGATAGCATGGTACTATGGAATGCCATATGGTTCTCGAGGCGCTAAGCATGTGTGTGAAGCATTTGAGTGTTATGTGCATACTTTATAAGTTGTTTTGTGGCTTGTGCATGTCGACATGGCCTTATATGAGATGCATGAGACACGTGCATAACTTAATTGTCAATTTTAGTGACTTGGAAGGCACATGCATGCTACGATTATTGTTATCATGAAGTGAGAGGCATGTAGATGGTCCGAAGGCTGTTGTGCGAGTCTCGAAGGCTTTGATAATGTTTTAGGACTCAAGGGACTTAGGTAGAGGACAAGTTCCATCATGTATAGAGTTATGGCAAAGCTTAGGCTTTGCTATTGATTTGTCATCGACATGTTTGGGTCAGGTAATCATGAGGTTCCGATGCGAGGCATTCGCCTATATGAGGTTTAAGATTTTTACTTATTGAGTTTTCAACTCATTTGTTGTTGGTTAACCATTTTAAGACCTAAGGTATGAGTCTACCACTATCATGTTTCGGTCTTCCTATACATACAAAAGTTATGGTGCTTGTCATGCCCCGAACCCTGAGTGCGCGCACATCCTCCGACGGTCAACTTAAAAATGCGGCGTCCCAGGACGCGTCGCCGACCCATTCTTTTTTATCTTTCAATTAAGCACATGCAGAAGCGAATTAAATAAACACCCAGCCAACAAACAAACAAACATGGGATAGTAAAAACACGAACGTGATTTTCCCATAAAAACCACGACTTATTTATCCACCGTTGTCCCTAGGAAGTTTAATGATTTACAAGTCCTTACACCGGCAACTTCCAAGCTGGCCCTCTCAAAACCTCGGGGATGAGGTCACCCTATACTTCGCTAATGACAAGGATAGCTAAAAGGTGTTGCATCTTGTGTCCACCACATCTGCACTCAGTAGGTCTCCAAGCTACGGCCTTGAAAAAGGTTAGTCCATGACGGGGTGAGATGAAATCTCGCGAGTCAAAACCCTAAGCCCGATTAAGACGCAAATTCGCCCCGGAGCAGCCTAAACAGGCACCACAAACAAACTCACCTCGCTTCGGCGCGTACCTACACATTAGCTTAACATATATATCATCATCAGTGTAGCAAGCCCAGTTTAATAACCGGAACATATCATTTCAATCACATGGGTCCCGATTTTAAGGCAAAATTGTTATGACTTGTCACCTACCGTGCCACACAATTTTGTCTTATAATCAAGCGCAGCTATCACAACTATTCAAGCGTGTTTCAGTTATTACAACCCATCGGCCATGGCCAACTTGAAATTCGACGATCATCCGGCATAACCAAGCATCATCTCACTCCGTCGGGCACGGCAACGTCTACGCCTAGACGACATTCCATAAAGGAGCATCGACTCAGCCTCCACTGTGATTGGCATCCATTGACATGGGGCATCCATTAATCAGGCATCGCCTCCCCGACTCTCGTCGGGTGACGGGTACGATAGTGACCACATGCGCACATGCTTGGCTAAGAACACTGTGCTTTGCATCCAAATACCTCATATTTAAATAATGAACTTAGCCACTTTTCTTCATATTAAAAATCATCCTAGTAAAATAATCGTGCGTGTCACGCATTTAAATCGAACCATTAAACATGGTACACTCCCATTTCAAAATTCCATGATTTCATATAGTACATAAAAATTGGTGTAAAAAACCGACACTGGTATTTTTCTATTTAAAAGCTCATAAAATCGAGTTTTGTAATAATAATTGACAACTACCACGAAGCACTCAATTGCTCATCATAGCACATATAAACAATCAAATTCACTTATAAATTCACTCACGAGAACAAGCATAAAATTCTGAAAAACGCGAATCCGCCACTAATTACGCTAATTACGATTAATTAAATAAATTACGATTAAATAAATTGAACCACTTAATTAACATAACCATGTAGGCACATAATCAATCAAGTCAACTTTATCCTCCATCATATAGCCATGAACACCAAAACCCCTTTTTAAAAAAATCAACTTAGCAACCCCTTTTTTTTGTTCAAACTTCCCGAAATAAATTAAATGGGTCACGTATTTGAAATCAACCCGCCAAACTTTGCACGCATCTAGTTTGAAAGCTCACGATTTTATTGAGCACATAAAACTTGACGTCCAAACCCGAAACCATATTTCTTTTCTAATTCTTAGTCCAACCCCTCTTTATGGAAACAATTTAGAGTACCCTCCTTTTTTTTGTTCAAAACTTTTGGAAATAAATTTCTAGGTGCTCTCGTATTCAAAATTAATCCATCAAACTTTGCACACACCTAGTTTAAAACCTCATTGTTTTGTCGAGCAAATAAACTTTGGTATTCGAACCCAACACCTCATTGTTTTTCTAATTAATTGCCCATAAGGCCCTCTTTTGCAATAATAATAAACGATCATCATAGAACAACCATGCACATAATGTCCCGCATGAGTTCTCAGCATGCCAAACATCAACCAAATCACATAATATGCACTTCCCAACAAGCGAGACACCAAGAACAACCACAAGACTACAACCGGCCCTAACCGGTAGAAACCTGATCCACTTGCACGTCTACAAGATTAATTCCAAAAACATAACCAAAAAAGTTCATAAAATTCTCAAAAATTAAATATGTTATAAAGGACACTTAAACGAACACTTTTCATGAAAATACCTTGACCCAAATCTTCCTAGAATAAGAGAAGTAAATCACTCAAACCGTTACCAAAACTGTGTCTGGGTCCAGAAATTATGTTTTCTAAAATCAGTTTGATTCAAGGTCCAAAACTTGTCCGTTTGATCTGAAATTTGACTATGTTAAACTAAAACATGTGATAAAATACTTTTGTGAATGAACTCTTCCGAAAATTGAACACTAAGAGTTGATAAAAATCCCTTAAACACCAAAAGGTCATTGGTTCCAGCGCAAACCGAGATTCTGTTTTTCTTGTAACAACTTGAAATCTTAAACTTTTAAATCCATAAAATCTTGAGTAAAATATATATCATAGCTAAAGATGTCTAGAACATTTTTCAAGAAGAAATTAACCTCAAAATCGTAGCACATTTTGACCCATGAAAATGGCAAATAGCGAGTGTCCAGTAACTTTGATTAATTAAGCTAATCCAACTTAACACTAATATAACCAAGCTAATTAACACTAATCTAACCCCCTAAGCGTAATTAACAACCTAATCAAAGATTAGGGAGTTAACTCACCGGATTAGGGCGGCGTTCACGGCGACGGCAATGCGATGGCGATGAGGACCCGAGACAACCGTGTCTCCAATGGAGCTCAAACGGCAAAGGAAAATAGCAAGGGGCTCACGGCCAAGGAGGGAGGTTCGTGGAAGGCTGGTCGAAATGGCTTGAGAGGACGACGAGGGTTGAGGCGCGAAGCGGTGGCCGAACAGACCGGCTAGACGCATGAGTGGGCTTTGGTCGTTGGAGCGGGGGTAGTGAGGGTGAGGTGGTGAGCTGGGCTGGCGGTCTTGCTACTCGGTTATGGCGATAGGGTGCTTCGGCGGTGGGGCGTGCGGGTGGAGAGGACACTTTGGTGGTGGGCTGTGTTGAGGTCGTGTGAGGTGGATGGTGGCAAAACGAAGGGGAAATGGGGAAGGGCTACTTGTTGAAGTCGTGTGGCGGCGAAGGGGAAGAAATGGGGACGTGAGGGAAGTGGAAAAGAAGAAGGAGAAGAGAGGAAGGAGAGATGGTGGGTTTAGCTGAAGCGGGGGGGAAACACATGCAAGGGGGAATTTTGGAGAGAGAGGAGGGAAGAAGGAAGTCAAATTGCTAGCCAATGAGAGGCATTGCAAAACATCAAGCCACTCATGGCCTTGTGCCTCAAAGTCTTCTTGCCAACTTAGTCAGTTGGCCACCCAATGGCCAATTTCTTCTCATTCTTCACGAAACAAACCATTTTGGGAACCAAATAATCCAATTTCCCTCTTGATCCGAATTTCCATTTCTTTTCCGATTTGTCCGAAATTCGATTTTTCCACAAAATCCCGGACTCGACAAAAATTCTCCGAAAGATGAGACAACGTCCTAAAAATGAATCGTGACACACTCGAACATCTGATTCACGAAACCGAGTTCAATTTCGTGGTTGAAATCGACCGAACGCGATTTTAGTATGACCTAACCTATCAGGTAGCTTTTAGAGATTTTAGCACGTTCGACCCATGGTCGATAATTTTTATCCACATCTGTATATTGAATCATAGACGACTCTCGGTTGTCATAAAATTGTGAAGTTTCAATACGTGTCCCGAGTGCACTATCGATAGAAAATCGGGTTATAGCCGTTTGACACGAATATCGCAATCGTGTGAAACCACCCGTAATTCAACGATGTGATTCCATTGAATCAACATATATCCGTTCACTAATCGATTTATATCGGTGTCGTATTGACCCTTGTCGATTTTTATGGTCGAGCGGTCGGTTTCCAATCGAATTCTCTGGTCTATCGTATTTCCATCCCTTAACGGCCTCACCTAATAGATTAGTTAACTCGAGAGTGATCAATTCCGAGTAAATTAACCACAAGTGCGTCAATGAAACAACCATTCCATATATCCGTATCAGGGGCCAAATTTCGGGATGTCACAGTTCTAAACTTCAAGAATGCTACTACCAACATCCTTTTCCAGTGCTACACCATGAAAATGTGGGTGGATAAGGCCATGAGGTACTTGATTCTCCATCTATTTTTGGCCCGATTTACCTAGGTCGACGAGGACTTCTTTAGTCCTCTGCGTGAGTTCAATGGTCCGCCCGGTGACATCGATGGTCAATGATGCCCCCTTATGATGGCATCGTGGATGACCCAAATCTGACCTAACTACGACCCAAAGCCCGAGCCACAACCATAAGGACAACGGCTTTTGATGGGAATCATTTTCGGTAGCCATTCTTATAGAAGGAGCTAGGACTAACCCCTGTACATGTTTTTGTGTAGGGATGATCAAGATCTAAATGGCCCTAGAGATGAGGGTTTGTAAATTTGAAGCATTCCAAGTATATAAATAAAGCATGAAAATTATGTAGTATGTATGTGTGTTTTCCCCTACTATCCATGTTGTTGATGATTGGGTGTTGGAGATTGCACACTTTCGCATATCTTAATGAAAAGATTAAATCAATGGGACGGTGACGCCTCCTAGGACGTTGCAAATCAATCCCGTTGGCGGATGTTGCATTCTTGTGGCAAGGAAGGCCCAAGGCATGATAATAGTTTTCTTCCCTTTATTAATGCATGCACATGCATGTGCATACACGCACATAAATTTGGTGGACGTCGGTGTTGATTGTGGGCGCCTGTGCTACCATCTAATGAGTTTATATTTCTATCTTGTTTCTCCTATAAAAGGACTATAGAAGACAAGCATGGTAAAGCGAGAAGAGAGAGGTCGCTTGAGCCTTCTAGAAGAAAAGGCAGAAGCTCTCAATAGAGGGAGATAATCTTGTTATAATTACACATTGTAGTGATTTAGCCGAGTTAAATTATGGTGGGTAGAATTTGTTTAATTCCTTAAGTGAGGTTTCACTTGGAATTGTAAGGGCTAAACACTATGTAAGTTATTGGGTGTAATTAAGAGTTTGGAAACACGAGAGTGTTTTTGATTGCTCGAGTGATTGTAATATCTATTGTATCATTTGTTTCTATGGTGAGATTAAATGCTGCTCTCCTATGGATGTAGATTTCAATATTCGGACCAAACCACATAAAACCAACGTTCGATTTCCTGTCCTTTCTTTGGACTAAATTTAATTAATTCACTAGGCCATCCATATTTCGCAACAAGTGGTATCGAGAACGATGGAAGAAGGAAAGGCGAGAATCGATCGATTTGATGAGAAAGTTTTGCTTTCTAGAAAATGCAGATTGAAGATTATTTATGCCATAGAAATTTGTGCTTCCCCGTATCTAAGGAGAAACTAGATTGATGAAAGATACTGAGTGGGAGTTGTTGGATAAACAAGCGATGGGTGTTATTCGGCTGACATTGGCTCGTAACGTCACATCTAACATTGTGAAAGAGAAAACCACTGTGGGACTAATGAAAGCCATGTTGAATATGTGTGAGAAACCCTTTACGATCAACAAGATCTATTTGATGCGACATCTATTTCACTTAAAAATGGGGGAAGGTATGTCAATAGTTGAGCATATTAGTCAATTCAATGAGGTCATTAACCAATTGAGTTCGTTTGAAATTAACTTTGAAGATGAGATATATGCTTTGATTCTATTATCCTCATTATCTAATAGTTGGAATACTACTATTACTACTATTAGCAATTCCTCTAGGTCAAGAAGCTTGACATTTGATGAGGTTCTCAATTTGATTCTGAGTGAAGACATTTGCACGAAAGGATTTGATGAACCTGTACATGATGCTTTATTAGGTGAAAGTAGAGGAAGAACTAGTACACGTGTTAGTAGGAGTAATATAAATACAAATAGACATAGTAAGTCTAGAACTAATGGAGTTGTCTATATGAATTGTGGTAAGAGTGGGTATCGTAGAAGAGACTATTTTAAGTTGAGTTTATAGATGACGTTGCAGCTGTAGCTAGGAATAATTTGATGGTGTCTATAACGACCTAAATCTAGGTCGCGGGGTTATCATTGCAACATCCCAAGCGTGTTGCCTTCCCGTTTCTTTTTATCTTTTCTCACAAACATGTGGAAGCGTGAATACATCAACACCTGTACAACAAGAAACATGCAGAGCAAGGGATACAAACATCACACTACCAAATTATACAAGACTACACTTTGTACAAGCCCTTGTTTCTAATTTATTTTAACGGTGCCATAATGACCCTTGTAGATTAGCATGGTCGAGTAGTCGATTTCTGGTCGAATTCTCAAGTCGGTCGCGTTTATATTTCTTAACGGCTTCACTTTTTGATAGATTAGTTATCTCGTGAGTGACCAACGCGAGAGAAAAAAACTATAGGCGTGTTGATGAAAAGCCAATTTCATTTAATCGAAATAGGGTCGAAAATCAAGATGTCACAACTCTTTCCCTCTTATAAAAATTTCGTCCTCGAAATTTAAACCATTACAAATCTTTGTTAAAAAGGTGGGGGTATTGTCGTCTCATCGAGTCTTCACTTTCCCATGTTGCCCCTTCTGTTCCGTGCTGTTGCTAGACCACTTTGACCAAGGGAACTATCTTGGTACGCAATACTTGCTCTTTATGATCCACAATCTGAACTAGACTCTCCACGTACGACACTCTACCGTCCACATCTAACTCTTCAAAATTCAGCACGTGGGTCGGGTCAGGCTCATACTTTCTCAATATCGACATGTGGAAGACGTCGTAAACTTGCACTAGTCTCAGCGGTAGCGCAGGACGATACGCGAAAGTCCCTATTTTCTCCAAAATCTCAAAGGGACCAACGTACCTCAGACTCAGCTTCCCCATTGGTGAAGTACCCCTCATTGGTGACACCTTTAGAAATACGTGCTCACCAACTTGGAACTCCAATGGTCTTTAACACTTATCAACATAACTTTTCTAGCGACTACGGCGGTCTTCGCCTTGTCTTTGATAACTACAATTGCATCCACCTTGCTGGACTAATTTTAGGCCTGTGATCTTTCGTTCTTCGACTTCATCCCAACAAACTAGAGTTCTGCATGCTCTGCCATACAACACTTCAAACGGTGCCATCTGAATACTCTGCTAATAACTATTGTTGTAGGCGAACTCAACTAGATGAAACTATTCCTCCCGGCTTCCTTTGAAGTCTAACACACAAGCTCTCAACATGTCCTCAATGGTTTGTAGCATCCTCTCAAACTGGCCATCTGTCTGCGGATGATAGACCGTATTGTACTATAGCTTTGTTCCCAAGACAGTCTGCAAACTTTTCCCGAAGGCTGTGGTAAATTAGATGTAATCGTCACTGGCACTCCATGCAGACGAACTATCTGACACACATACCATTTTACATATCTGTCCAATGCATAGTCCTTTCGTACGGCGATGAAGTGAGCTGACTTCGTCAATCTATCAATCACAACCCAAATGGAATCATTACCCCTCTGACTCCTTGGTAAGCCCATTACAAAGTCCATTATGACGAGTTCCCACTTCCACTCGGGAATCTTGAGAGGTTGCAAGAGTCCTCCCGACTTATAGTATTATGCCTTCACTTGCTGACACATCAGACACTTGGCGACATGCTTGGCGATATCCGCCTTCATACCAATCCACCAATAGTGTTGACATAGATTCTGATACATTTTTGTACTACCTAGATGAATGCTGTAACTACTACGATGAGCTTTTGATAAAATATCCTCCTTAAGCCCTGTATCGTCAAGTACACACAATCGTCCACGAAACTTTAGTGTTCCGTCATCAGAAATCTGAAAGTCATGCTTTCTTTTATCTACATCCTCTTACGAGAATCTTTTGGAACTCCGAATTTGTCAATCAGAGCGTCCCCGATTCTGTTCTACACTTTGGTTCAATTCGAGGGTGGCCATAAGATTTGTGAGGTGGCCTACCTCAAATTTGAAAACCGAATCTCAAGCTCCTTCGAGTATGATCCATTCCCGAATCACCATATGCGCAATTGAAGACTTCCGACTCAACACATCTGTAACCATGTTAGCCTTTCCGAGGTGATACATAATATCACAATCATAGTCCTTCAGAAGTTCCGTCCAACAATGCTGTCTCATATTCAACTCCTTCTGAGAGAATAAATACTTGAGACTCAGGTGGTCTGTAAAGATCTGGAATCTTTCTCCACGCTAGTGTCTCTAAATCTTCAGAGCAAATATAATCGCTACGAGTTCTAAGTCATGCGTCGAGTAATTCAACTCATGAGGTCTCAACTGACGGGATGCGTATGCAACGACTCTGCCATGTTGCATTAACACGCAACCCAGTCCCCTGAATGACACATCACTAGAGATGTCGTATCCTCCAATACCATATGGAATTGTCAACACGTGCGAGAGTTAGCTTCGCTAAGCTCTTGGAAACTATGCTCGCACTTATCCGTCCATACAAACTTCTCGTCCTTCTTCAGCAATCGAGTCAAAGGCGAGGCTATTGCTAAAAATCCTTCCACGAAACGTACGCGTAACAACTCGCCAATCCCAAAAAGCTTATGATCTCTGTCACTGTCATCGGTCTTGGCCAGTTGATCACTGCTTCAATCTTGGTCGGGTCCACGGAGATTCCTTCACATGAAATCACGTGACCTAGGAACACCACACAAGTTAACAAAAACTCACACTTACTGAACTTGGCGTGCAGTCCATGATTTCGCATAGTCTGGAGCACTATCCTTAAATGCCTTTCATGCTCCTCACAACTTCTCGAGTACACTAGGATATCGTCGATGAAAATGATCACAAACTAATCTAGATACTCATTGAATACATGATTCATCAGATCCATGAAAGCAGCTGAGGCATTTGTTAAACCAAACGGCATTACTGTAAACTCATAATGGCTGTATCGCGTATGAAACACCATCTTCGGTTGATGGTATCCTATCCTCAGGTCGATCTTGGAAAATATTGACGCTCCCTGCAACTGGTCAAACAAGTCGTCGATCCTCGGTAGCGGATACTTGTTCTTGATTGTCACCTGATTGAGTTGACGATAATTGACACATAGACGCAACGAACCATCCTTCTTCTTCACGAATAGAACTAATGCTCCCCAAGGTGATGCACTAGGACATATGAATACCTTATCTAACAACTTCTGCATCTACACGTTCAGTTCATTCAACTCTGATAACGTCATTCGGTAAAGAGCCTTAGAGATTGGCTCCGTCCTGGGGGCTCCCTTTCTAGGGGCAGACTAGGTAATTCCTTCGGAAACACATCTAGAAACTCTTGTACCACTGCAATGTCTTCGATCTTCTGCTCCTCGACTGTCGTATCCACGACAGTCGCCAAGTAACCTTGATAACCCCCATCTAACAAACGAGTTGCCTCAAGCGACGAGATTAGGAATGTCGAGGGTCCTCCTCGACACCCAACAAACTCAAATCTTCCACATGCTAATGAATTAAACTAGAGTACTTCACAATGACAATCCATGACAACAAGATGCTCTTTGAGCCAACTCTTTTCATATATGACATCCAAGTTATACACAAGCAAAATAGTCAAGTATAACTCCAACCGTAATTCTTCTTTCTACGACTTCATTAAGGCAAGCGAAGTTCTACAAGCTTAATTATAATCCCGCCGCGCCACTACGATAAAATTATTCCCGGAAACACTTGTCCTTTACGATCGGTGCATGCTCGATTCAATCCTGTCCCTCGGTGGTGGCGGCGCTATGATCCCATTGGCCTATGCGGACAGTCCTTCACACGATGGCGTGCGGCAACTCCGTAGCAAACTCTTGTCCTAGGAAAACATGAGGCTGATCCATGTTGTCTCCCACCCAAAGATAGGCACCATTCAAGTTTGGGTGCCAACTTTCCCATCCCGCTTTCCTGCTAGGCGAAATAGAATACCTTCCTCCGGTCATCGGTTTCTTCCCAAACCTATTGCCATCTCTTCTCGAACCGAACTATGACCCAAATGCAGTGGCTTGTTTGTTCAGGTTTCTCTCAATCAACTAGGCTGTTCTTACAAATCGTTGTATTCCTTCAAATTGAGCAGTGCGGTATTCTTGACTCCGGTCTAAGGCCATTCCTGAACCTCCTAGCTCTATCTGTTAGATCCTTTATCAATCTTGGGGCGTATTGCGACAGCTCCGCAAATTTGGCCTTATACTGGTCTACTGTCATCAGACCTTGACGAAGGCACTAAAACTCCTCCATCTTCCGTTCCCTTACACTATTAGAAAAGAACTTGCCATTAAAAGCTTCGAGTATGCCTTCTAGGATCACTCTCCCTCTAGTGGCTCTCCGCCAAGTACTTGCATTGCCCTGTAATTGATACATTGCAAGGACAACCTTATCTTCCTTGGTGCACCTCAGCAGTGCAAATGCTTTCTCCAAGTCTTCGATCTAGAGGGTTGCGGTCTCGAGATCTCCTGCATCGGTGAACCTCGACGGGTTCAACTTTAGAAATTGCTTGACCAGCTTGTGCATCGGCCTCTCAGCAATCACATTCCCAGGTGGAACTTCAGCAAGTGCGGCAACAGCTGTGGCAGCAGCGGCGGCATTAGCAGCTGCATTGGCAGCAGTAGTGGCATTGGCGGTAGTGGCGGGCTAGCGATGGCGACGGCGGTTTGATTCTGGGCACTGCCACACCACGTTCCCTAGCATCTCTAGCGCACTGCACGATCCCTTCAATTTTGGGATAGCCGGGGTTGCTACACCAGCATCGACCTACGGCAATGCTTAATCCGCTTTGTCTTTGGCACAGTCGGCGCTCTCCTCGAGCATCAACCCTTGTTGGCGTCCTACCCAGTGACGATGATCCTATCGACCTCTTCCTAGCAGTCCTGCCGCTCCCGAGCACTCATCACCGTAGACTCTCACGAACACCTTTCAATTCCAACATAGAATTAGAAATCTGAGTGACCCACACAAAACAATCTACCAATCAACTATCAATCACATGCATCTGCATAAGAAAAAGGCATTTCCTACTAACTATCCTATCACCCATCGCACCTTATCATTCTATACACTAACAACTCTGTTACCACTTCGGGCGGAGATGTCACACCCTAAACCTCGAGCGCGCATCCCTCGGTGGTTAACTAAATTGCGATGTTCCCGGACGCGTCGCCACCCTATTGATTCATGCACACATGGAAGTGAAATAAACAATCCCTAAACAACAATCGACATGGGATAGAAAAGCGGGACAACCAATCTCACAACCACACTTCTACAAACACCTTATGTTTAAGTCCAAAAGAAAACCCTAGGCCACCTATGCCGGACCCTTCGGCCTCGGGTCACTGGATTCTCCACACTAGGTACCTTAAAATGGTAACCCACGACGGTGAGAATAAATCTCGGTGAGTTCACGCCTACAACCCCGATTAGGAAGGAAATATACCTAAAGGTAGTCTAATCACAAATCCTAAAAGGCTCACCTTGCCTCAGCACCTTCCTGCATGTTAGCACAGTTCATATAACAGATATAAGCAGTAATCATACTCAACAATTGGAACACCTCACTTCATCACTCAATCAATCACAGGGGTCCCGATTATAAGGCTAAATCGTTATGACACATCCCATTCCGTGCCACACAATTTTGTCTCATAATCAGGCGCGGTTAAAACATTCATTCATGTGTTCCAATTGATTACTGCCCTACGAGCACCGCTTACTCGACGTTCGACGGACTTCCAGTGTAACCGGGCATTGTCTCATCCCATTGAGCACGGCAGTGTCTACGTCTAGACAACATTCCACATAGGAGGATCGGTCCGGCCTCCCATCAAGACTAGCACCCATTGTCAGGGCATTCCACTTGGAGCATCGCCCACCCGACGCACATCGGGTGACGGGTTCTTATAACTATCACACGCACATCCAATCCCAGCCAAGCACATTGTGCTTTGCATTCAATGTCTCAATTTAAATAATGAACTTGGCCTATTTTCGTCGTATTAGAAACACTCGGTAAAATAATCGTGTGCGTGGATACAGTCAGATTGAACCAGAAAAAGTGATATCCTTCTTTCTAAAAATCCCACTATTTGATATAGTACTTAAAAATATTTTTGGCGTCAAAAACTGACACCCAGTATTTTCTAATTAAATACAAAAATTTCATAATTTTGAAATAATAACTAAAAATCAACAATCATCACTCAATTGCACAAATTAGCACTCAATTGCATAAACTAATTGCACCATGGCGATCAAAAGCACAAAATTCTAACAACCGGCTATCCGTATAATTTTCGGAAAATAATAAATAATTAAATAAATTACAAAATAATTAAATAAATGTCAAATAATTAAATTAAACCACTAATTAATCTACCTAAGCTAATCTAACCACCTAATTTAACTAACTAAACTAATTAAACTATACTAACTACATTAATCTAAATAACTTAACTAAATAACCTAGCTAAATAACCTAACCATCTAGTCTAGGTAACTAGTTTATACTAACTAATCTAATTGCAAGAACTAACCCTCATTAATCCCTCCTTAACCCACTAATCCACCTTAAGCATAATTAGCACCTAATTAGGAGTTTAGGAGCATAAACTCACCGGTTTAGCGCGAAATTGGTTCACGGCGATGGCGGCACGACGGCGACACAACTCGGGTCTACGGCGACACCAATGTAGGCCAATTGGTGGTGAAAACAACCCTACCAATCTTGGCTAGGGGCTGTTCGAAAGGGGTTGAAATGGTGGGGTTGAGGGCCTCGGCTTGGGTTGGTTTCGGTGGAGGTTGCGGCCGAAGCTGCGCGATGTTGGTGGTTTGGTGGGATTGCTCAACCGCTAGCATGGAAGCGTGAGATGAGGGAGTCCTTCAGTGGGTGGTGGCTGCAGAAGATGTCACTGGAATGGAGAGGAGAAAAGGGAGCTGCAGTGTTGATGATGGGCAGTGATGCTGGGGGTTGACTAAGCGTGGAAATGGGCGGAGGATTCCGTTAGTGGACTGTTGCGGTGGCGTGAGGTGGGCGGTTCACTGGTGGGGTGGGGAAAAAACGACCGTGAAAGAAAGTGAAATGAAAAGAAGACGAAGAAGCAATTTGGATTCGGTGAAGCGGAGGTCCGCCCGAAGAAGAAGGGGCTTGATTGGTCTTGGCGTGCGAGAGAAGGCTGGAGGAGAGAGAGAAAGTCAATAGAAATATCCACATTCATCAATTCTTGATCCCACAAGTCTTCTTGTTAATCCCTTTGTCCCCCAATACTTTATTGTACAAAAGTTCTCACAAATAACTCAATTTGAACAGCAAAACAACAAATTTCCTCTCTCCTTTGAATTTTTTTTTTTCGAATTGTCAGTGAACTTTCACGAAAAATCTCGGACTCGATGGAATTTCCGTAGAAGACGAGACGACACTATAAATGAATTGTGGCCTGTTTGGAACTTTCAATTCCCGAAACCGGGTTCAATTTCGTGGTTGATTTCAACCCGCATGCGATTTTAGCGTGGGACCTAGCCCCATCGGGTAGCTTTTAGGAAGTTTTAAGCGCATTTGACTCATGGTCGATTATTTTCGATCCACATTGTGCATTTTTGACTCATTGGCAATTCTCGGTTGTCGTAAAAATCTCAAGGTTTCAATTACGGGCACAATGTTCGGAATCGACGAAAAAATCGGTCTAGTGTCGTTCGGCGAATTTTGCATTCGGTGGAATCATCCATAATTTAATTACATGCTTCGTCGAATCAACCTATCTCCGGTCTCTAATCATTTTAATGGTGCCGTAATGACCCTTGCAGATTAACATGGTCGAGCAATCGATTTCTAGTCGAATTCTCAAGTCGGTCGCGTTTATATTCCTAACGGCTTCACGATAGATTAGTTATCTCGTGAGTAGCCAACTCGGAGAGAAAGACTATAGGCGTGTCGATGAAAAGCCCATTTCATTTAATCAAAACAGGGTTGAAAATCAGGATGTCACAAGTGTTATATATATGCTTCCGCATGTGCTTAATGAAAAGATAAAAAGAAACGGGACATAATGCCTCGGGACGTCGCAAAAATAACCCTTGTTGCTCGTGACCCTGGGGATGGAGTTGGGGTCGTGACATCAACAATGTTGAAGCACTTGAAAAGGTGCAACAAATATCCTCCTAATATAGATAACAAGCAAAAGATGTTTGTACCACGTGATGTAAATGTGCCTAGCAAAGTAGGGGGAGATATCGATACTAGTGCCAATAGTGGTAATATCTTAACGACATGAAAATTTGATCAAGACCAATGTAGGTACATGCTTGCTTGAATGATCATCCTCAATGAACAACCATTTTCTATAGTTCAGCGTATTGGGTGTCGTGATTTTGTCACTAAGTTACAACCTCTCTTCACACATTTGTCTCGATTTATAGTGGTTGGAGATTGCATTAAGTTATATATGAGTGAAAGAAATTGTTTAAAGACTTACTTCGGTGAGCTTGGATCAAGAATTGCACTCACGAGCTAATATAGGACTTCCATTCAAAATCTAAACTATTTATGTCTTACTACCTATTTTATTGATTAAGACTAGAAATTGCATAAAATGATCATCAATTTTGTGGTGATATATAGTCACGAGAGAGTAGGGAGACTAGCAAAATTTTGACATCCGATTTTCCGGTTGCGATTCGATAAGTTAGGCTTTTCATCGACGCACCTATAGTTCTTTTCTCTGAGTTGGCCACTCATGAGATAACTAAGTCTATCGGGTGAGGCCATTAAGGGATTTTGCGCAATAGACTTGAGAATTCGACCATGAATCGACTATTCGACCATGCTAGTCTACAAAAGAGTCATTACGACATTGTCAAATCGATCGAGCTCGAGAGATAGGTCGATTCAGCGAGGATATGTGATCAAGTTGGGTGATTCCACCTGATTGTAGAATATAGTTGATTGGCACTAGACCAATTTTTATGTTGTTTTGGGTACCCGTGCCCGTATTTGAAACCTTGAGATTTTCACGACAACCGAGAGTCGCCAACATGTCCAAGATGTACATTGTGGCTCGAAATAAATCGACCACAAGTCAATTGCAGCAAAAATTCCTACAAGCTACTCGGTAAGCTAGGTCACGCTAAAATCGTTCCAGAAGATTTTTCTGCAAATCGAGATTTTTGGTGAAAATACAAAATAAGATCGTTTTTGTCCAGAAAATTCAAGGGACCATTTTTTATCGCGTTTTTGGGATGCAAGTTGGTTCCATTGGCGAGGAAAAATATTAATTTGGTCGATGACACCTTGGTGAGATTTGTGGACTCCAATTTGTGTCCAATTGGAGAAGGATTGAACTCAATTTGGGGAATTTGGTGTCAAATTCGTAGGCCATGGTCCTTCTTACTTTTGGACCACTTCAATGGCTTCCTAGGAAGCTTGTTGGCTACTATTTGGCTGAGGATAGGGCAGACATGGTGGAGGGCCATCTAATGATCAAATTAGAGGATATTTTGGGCCAAGGGACCCTTGACAAGGCAGCTGTCTTTTCTTCCTCTTATAGCTTGCTTTCTCCATTTTAGAGTGAGCTTTGAAGTTGGAGAAACCAAAGAAAACTGAGCAAGCCTCCCCAGCCGTCGGACCGTCCGCCCGAAGTCGCCGCGTCGCCGTCACACCGCCCGCGAGTCCCGCAAGCCAGCCCACTTGTCCCGAACCGTCACGCTGTCCGCCGCGATCCTTGAGCCGCTGTTGAGCCTTCGTCCAGCCGCCTGAGTCGTCTCCACCATTGTCTGGTCACCGTCAAGTGTCGCCACCACCCGCTACAACCCGTCCGCCCATCTCTCGCCGTTTCTAGCCCAACTGGCCTCCGTTCTAGCCCTCTTAGCCCCAGCAACTAGAACCGGAAGCCTCAACCAGCCGTGGGCCTTCGAGGCCCATTTCAGATTGCTTCCAGGCCTCGTAGGGTGTCACCGCTTTGGAGTTTGTTGCCCGTCTCTGCGTTGCCGTTGCCTTGAACTCATTGGATGTCAAAACCAGTGAATTTACTCACTAAAATTTGCTTAGGGAGTTATTTATGCTTAAGGGTTGATTAGTTTAGGCTAAGTATGGTTTTGGTGGTTAGTTATAACGGATTAGCAATTTAATTACTCGTTATTGCATGTTTGGTGGTTAGATCGGCTTAATTAGCAACTAGATAGGTTATATTATTTATCTAGATAGGTTCGGAAATTTTCTCGGCCCGTTTCGGTATTTAATTACGCATTTCCGGCCTAAGTTTCTTTTTTTGGCATTTATTTAATTATTTATTACTTTCCGAAAATTAGACGGGATAGCTAGTGACTAGAATTTCATGTTGATTGCAATGGTATGCTTGGTTTATTTAATTGAATGCTAATTTGTGCTATTTGAGTGGAAATTATAATTTTGGACATTTATTCCAAAATCGTGGAATTTCGATATTTAATTGGAAAATACCGACGTC